>CP135550.1:2356821-2369372 GCA_032402905.1 Khaya senegalensis | reverse complement strand
AAAATAAATAATACTTAAAATATAAATATAAAATTTAAAATATATAAATATAAAATTTGAAATATATGATAAATATTACTTGTAATATAAATAAAAAAATTTATAATAACAATATAATAATTAAAACTAATAGTACAACTACAATTATTGAACTGTAACCAATCCTCAAATATATTTTTTATATAATAATAATAATAATAATAATAATAATAATAGTGTACAATAAATAAATAAACCAACAAATAAGATATCAAGAGATTCAGACCACTATAATTGACAATTAATTTTACACGCGCGCGCGCGTTGTTGATAGCTGATGTGGATGCCTTTGGCACAAAAGTTAAGCTCGGGTCGGGTGGGCTTACATGCAAAATCGAACAGAGCGAAGGTATCGAAAATTTCGGATCCTACCTAATGCCCCTTTCTTTATTGTCACAGGAGTTTGATCCTACAGTAAGCTGGACCTGGACCTGGACCTGGACCTGGACCTTTTCTTTTAATAGAGAAACTATATTAGTTTCTCTAATATTCTGCTAAGTTTAAGTTATTCTCTTGTAAAAATCAGGAGTATAATCCATTTATGAATCTACTTGAACCATAAGTCTTGTGTGGAAACATGCATGCTAAGAACTTGCCAACATTCATGTCTTCTAGAGACTAAGTCAATTTGATTTACAGCAGAGAACGATCCAGATAGAAAAGGCATGCTCTCAATTATTCTGAACATGCTCTTCTGGTATGCGACGAGGACTAATTTTGTGGAGGAGGTGCGTGCCAATGCCGGAAGTAGGAGAAATGACCTGTTGCTGTGATTGAAGACATCAGTTTAAGAATTTCTTCTTTGCTCAAATCTTCTTTCATGAATCACTTTGAGAATTACTTCTTTGGGCTATCTAAGGTGGAGTGCTTTGCTAATATGAAACGAAATCTGATTGGACTGGTGGTGACATTATGCACCAATATTATTATTAATTAATAATTTTGATGAGTGAATTTGGAGTAAGAATTTTTTTTTTTTTTAGAATATATATCTTTAAAAAATAATAAATTTTATCTGAATCTACTTAAACTAGGTAAGAATATTTTTTTAAAAAAAATTTAATACAAATTTTAAGAATCTTAATTCAGTCAAAAAAAAAAATTTATAGCTTAAAAATCTCGTTAAATTAAAAAAGAAAATAAAAGTATTTAGATGAAGAGCGCGCGGTTATTGACGGCGTTCATACAACATAGCAACACAAAATCATAGCCTAATTTAGCAATAATAATAATAATAATAATAATAATTCTTATGGATAAACAAGAAAAATTAATTAATTAATTAATTAAATTAATAAAAAAAGGAGGAGTGGGTGATGATCATTTGTCTCATTTTCATATTTTCAATCTGCTTTTTGCAGAGTAATTAGCGGGGAGTTGAAAAAGTCAAAGACAAAGACAAAGACAAAATTCTCCCACCAATCAAAATCCCATTCTCCTCTCCACGTGCATCCTCCTTTTTTTAATTTTTATTTATTTATTTATTTATTCACACACATAATTATAATTTTATGTAAAAATTAATAAGAATAAATTAGGCATTTTCAGACAACTGATTTTTTTTTTTTTTAAAATTTTAGTTTTAATTTTGTTATTTATTGATTAAATACTAAATATTAAAATAATTAAATTAGCTTCTTTCATTATCCAATTGACAGAACACACGTCACTTGAAATACCAAAACTATTTGGAAATTACAGCACGTCGTTACTCCACATTATAAATAATATAATATTCGACTTGAAATTAATTTATTAATAATGCTAAAAAAAAAAAAAAGAAGGATTTAAGGAATATACACATCTTGTACTAAAGTGGCATTATAATAATTGTAATAAAGAGAAGTGTAAAAACACCAAGTGTTGGAAAGTCAAGCAAGCGAAGCAAAGCACAAGAATGCCAGCAAAGCACAAGACGTTCCTTTTTCCTCACGCCATTTATTGCAAATTGTAACAGATCATCATCGTCAATTGCTTTCTCCCTCCACAGTAGAAACTTAATCCATTCTTTGTAAATTAAATAGATTTTTGCACTCAATTTCACTTGCCAGATTAGGGTTTTCTTTTTCTTTTTCTTTTTCTTTTTCAACAGACAACCAACTCTTCACATTCGCTGCCAAAAAATTCCCTCCAGATAAGGCCTTACCAGCATCCTATGGAAGCTTCATTTCTGAGCTTCCCCACTTTTTTTAATGCGTTTGTGTGATTAAGTGGACCATTTGGGTTTGTTTTGATTCATGTGGAAGTGACAAAGATTTTATTTTTATTGTAGCTGAATATTGAATTTGTTTTGGCTTTTTGGGCTATCTCGGTGTTTTCTTCAGTAGATTTTGGGAGATTTATTGGGTAAAATTTCTAGTTTTGGTTTGATCTGCTGGTGGGTATTTGTTAGATTGTGATTTTGAAGCAGGAGGTTGAAAGATCGGTGTTTGATATTGTTCTTGCTCTGCGATTTTGGCATGAACTGATGGTAAAGTCTAGACTTTGTTATAAATTTATTGTTTTTATATAGTGATTTTTGGGGTTATATATGCTGAAGATGGAAGTTTAGATTGATTTGGTGATTGTTTTTGTATAGATTTTTGTTATTATTACAGCTTGAAGCTTTAAGAGTTGCTTAGGTGTTTGTTGCTGTTTTTAGAAAAATTGGTGTCAGAAATGGAGAATCAAGTGATTCTCGGTGATGATACCGTGAACATAGTCAGGGAAGTGAAATTAGAAGAAGATGAGGAAGAATTTAGGAGCTGTTGTGAAGACGAGGAAGTATGGAAGGAAACTGAGGATTTGATGGTGAAGGAAGAACCGAAGGAGGATCTTGATGAATTTTCAGTGAAGATGTTCTTCAAGGGCACGTCCATAACTGAGGCTGGGGATTCTGGTTCTGGGTTCTCTGGAATTGGTGTGGTCATGGAGAGATCAACTAATTTTCCGGTTATTCAGGTGCAGAAGAAGCTTGATTTTTATGTGGAGGAGTCTGTGGCCGATTATTTGGCTCTTATGGATGGTCTGGCCGAGGCAATGCAGAATAAAATCCGTCGCGTGTATGCTTTTACGGATTCTGAGTTGTTGTATGATCAGGTTAGTCTTTGTCCTATAATTTTGGTGTAAATTTTTGGTACAGAATTCTATGGGCTCCTGCAGGAGTGACTTCATGATGCAAGTTGTGTCTAGCTCTTTAATGTGTCAAAATTTAGTAAGCTTGTCGCACTCTCGTTTAAACTGTTTTTTTCCCCTCTATAATCCTTGTATTATCTTCTCTTGAAGAATTTTTGGATGCAGGACCAAGATCTTTGCTTACCGTTTTCTGTATTTGTAACCTGTCAACTTTTCATAGTCCACACATTTTGTGGCACAGAAATAATTTAGTCTTATGAGGAATTCTATATTGAAAAATAGCTCTCATGGAATTAATTAAATGCAATATATTGATTGATAAATTTAACATGTGAATTTTTGGTAGATTGCCCGTGAGGACAAACTTAACATTCCACTTCTAGTGGCACTGAGACAAAGGATTGTAGAACATACCAGTGATCTTGAAGCTTTTGTTTTGAAACTTGTTCCCAGTCTTGACCTTGAGAGGCCACTGAGGTTAGCCCAAATTGCGATTGGTGTCGTCTCTTCTCAAGCCAAGGGGGTTAAATTGCTTGAAAACTGTTCTATCTGCTGCGAGGACAAGCTGTCTCCAATGATGATCACGCTGAAATGTTCCCACAAATTCTGTTCACATTGTATGAGGACCTATGTTGATGGGAAAGTGTTGTCATCGCAGGTCCCAATCAGATGTCCTCAGTTGAGATGCAAATATTACATCTCTACTGCAGAGTGCAGATCTTTTCTTCCACTCAGTTCATATGAATCATTGGAGAGAGCCCTTGCAGAAGCAAACGTCCTCTATTCAGATAGAATCTACTGCCCCTTTCCCAATTGTTCTATCCTGCTTGATGCTCGTGAATGTTTGTCAACTAGGGCAAGTTCATCAAGTCAGTCTGATAATAGCTGTGTGGAGTGCCCAGTTTGTCAAAGATTTATCTGCATAGATTGTGGGGTTCCCTGGCATTCTTCAATGAACTGTAAAGATTACCAGAATCTCCCTTTGGAGGAGAGAGATGCAGCAGATATTACCTTGCATCAGTTGGCACAAAACAAAAGGTGGAGGCGCTGCCAGCAGTGCCGCAGGATGATCGAGCTTACTCAGGGTTGCTATCACATGACCTGCTGGTAAGATATATCGCTTTTCTCACAGATAATGGTGTTGTCTTTCACTGAACAAGTTGGTAGATGGATAAGAAAGTAGAGAGACAATACCATAGGACCAACACCTATAAATACCTTTCTCTTATTTGGCCTCAAATTAATAAAATTTTCTCTAAATTTTGAAAAACTGGTTGGTTCAATCATCTGATTTTCTGGCTTCTATTATATATTCAATGTAGGAGTGTGATGTTCTGGTTGGAAGCAGCATGCATGGAAAGTAGTGTGCTTATAAGTCCTTGCAAATTAATTAATTGGCACTAGGATTTTGAGGTGTTAGGATTTTTAATCCAAGAATTTAGAGTCTAATGATACTGGTGGTCCTTTATGTCAAGTAGGCATGTACTGATACAGATGACATGGGTTCTGCATCCTATTAAAAAGAAACTGAGAGTGATGACATGGCAATTATGGCTGCTGTAGTGATATTGTTAACGGTGGTGATGGCTACTGTTATGATGAAATTGTTGGGGCGACATTGGTGGTAGTGTTGTTAGAGGTGCTAGTGACAATTTGTGTGATAGTAACTATTGGTATGCTTAAATAAGAGGCTTTTGAGAACACTTCAAGGTTTGCTTGTCAATGGACAATATTTCTAGTTCTTTTAAGAGTTTACAATTTCATTTGAAGTTTAGTTCTTGGTTTCCTTTTTGTTTAGTTTTTAAGGGTTGCTCTATGGTATACACCCTAGGTATCTGATGCACTAATAGTTATTCAAAAAAGATGGAATAAGTAGAATGAGGATGTTGCTTATAAGATTAAAGGTTGGATGAAGTTGGGAACTGCAGTGGGACAATGCCCAAATTGAAGTTTTGTCTTATAATTTGTGACAGAAAGGCCAATTGCATACTATGATATAAATGTTGACTTGTTAGGAAACAACATTATAGAACTGTAGTTGAACTGAGCAAGATGCATATGGTAGCAACAATAGATAAGAGATGATAAGAAGTGAATGTGTATGTGGAGGATGGAGGTGTGCATTTGTTGGAGAAAAGACAAGACCATTGATGATGGTTGTCCTGTGTAAGGAAAGCAAGAAATGCAACATGAAGAAGAATGATTTAATTTGTGGCAATGGTGCTCAAAAAAATGTAGGTTGAAAATAACACAAGAGGAAATGTTTATACTCAATATTCAATATCCTATTGCTTTAGCTAGTGTTAAATGGTGAAAATAAATACAATTGCAGGCTCTAATTTGTTCAAAATAAGTTTTTATTGAATTCAGTTGACTGAATAAGGAGTAGCATTTGTGGTTCATGATTTTCATGTTTACTCTTATGTGAGTAAGAGTTCCTAGTTGAGATGATTTGCCTATGTCCAAAAATTTGTCAAACTAGATATGTACTTACTAAGTGGCCTATTGTATTCTGTCATTTGTGAATATGTCTGTGTTTGCTTGGTCTCTCCTGTTTCTCTCCTTCACACAATGACTAATTTGTGCTTATTAGCTGCATGCTGATCTCATTGAGTGTTGATAGATTTGAACAAATTAATAGTATTTTCTCCATGGACCCAGAACTAAGTTTTTGTTTGGTATTGAGGTGTGGTGGTTTTAGGCCGCATTTAATGTGAAATGGAAGCACTAGATATCATATAGTAGTGCAAAAGGAATGCATCCCACTAAAAATTGGCATTACTGAACGCTTTTTAGCTTTGTTTTTAAAACATATAGATTGCCACAATACCAAACGAAACCTTATGTACCATGCAAATTCTACAAATTAAACATGTGAGCTGGTAAAGCAAAATTTGTTCAAATTTGTTGAGATTATCTTCTGCAATAATATGGAATAATAATTAATAATCTGACACATAAATGAAAAATGCTGCCTGGCTGCTTAGCGTTGAAATATGACTTAACTGCTATTGACTACCTGTAGCATGCATTTGCTACTTAGCACAATTTTTTGCTGCAAACCTGCATATAAAGGTTGATAAGCAAGTCAATTGTGAGTTGATTTCACTGCATGGTTTGAAGTTTTAAACCAACTGTACTCCCATGTCTGATTTAAAGGTGCGGACATGAGTTCTGTTATTCTTGTGGTGCCGAATACAGAGATGGCCAACAAACCTGTCAATGTGCCTTTTGGGATGAAGACAATTCAGAAGACTTTGTCTCCCAGTCTGTTCAGGAATCAGAACAATGGGCTTGGGAAACTTTCGACTCTCTCCCCATGATCACGGATGCTTACTCGGACCAAGAGAGATCACAGCTGGCACTGATCCAAAGATTCCTTGCTGGGGGTTTCAGTCTGAGTGATCATCATCCATGCCAATCCCCACCTCGATGTACAGACTCATATGTAGATGCTATGAAGGATCTCCACCAACTTCCATGGCTCGAAAGGTTTGTCTCTGTGATAAGTGACAACTACTATGAAGATTATATGCAGTGAAGTCAAATCAAGATGTACTCTGAAAGCAGATAATAAGTCTAAATCCAAAAATGATTTTAGAGGAGGTAGAGAGCTTCTCGCTCAATTCACCCCCATTTTTTGTCTTTTGCACGGGCATGTAATAATGGATGCTCTTTCTTACCGTGTAATTTTCTTAGTCATTATATGCTGGAAAAATTATGGCCCTGACTGAAGGTCCTCGCATAAGGTGGAAGGAGAAGCATCTAAGCTTGGTAGTTGCTTTCTTCTCGAAAGAACAGAAAAAGAGAAAAAAGATAGAGAAACACTTGTGTCATTCAATTGACAAAAAAAAAAAAGCCAATGAAAACTTTATATTTTTCATGCTTTCTGTGTCTTTGTTGGATAGACAAGGAATGCTTGGTGCCATCACAGTCAATAACAGTGATATTTTCTCAATTTAGATGTTTGCAAATCATAGAAAAAATTGTAAATTGTTCTATTGAACTTTTTGATTACGTTTTTATGGTATCTGGAATGGAAAATAGAAATGGATGTTAGGAAAGATCCTAAAATAAGAAACTACACTGCATTATGCACTTCACATGGCAATTTCTTGACTAGTATCGACTTGTAACTTCTGTTGATGACTAGGAAGGAAATATTAAGAAAGCTCTCAGCATGGGAGTTGTTGCCGGATTCTTCGGCTTGATCTTTGGAAATTGACTCGAGTCATAAACCATCTTTAGACAGAGCATGAGCATGTGCGTGTACCATTGACTCGGCTGTAGCCCGAGAATCAGGCTGAGCATTTACAACTCAACAACCTTATATGGTTAACTTGAAAATAGTACCTCAATGCTTGACCCTGTACTCTCCAGTTGACTTGTATATTATTATCAGAGTTGACTTCAAACATTAATCTTCAATTTTTCATACAATTTTTTAGTTCAAAGTGGTTAACTGTGTTTCTCATCCCAATTTTTCAACTCAAGTATAGAAATTCACATTGGTCTTTTGTAGATCTTAATTTCTAATGAGATTTGAGGATGACAATAGATATTCCACCTGATTGCTAAGCAGCGAAAACATAGAGAGAACTGGTGTACTTTTGATACTGATAAATTTTACTCTGTTTCCTACAGGCTACTGGAGTTGAAGTTGTTTCTAAAAGCACTTGCATTTAAGCTGGGACCACAAGAGCAGAACTTGATTCTTTGATTGTTTTGCAGGCAACTAAGTGTAAGGCCTCAACTCTTTTCTTTTCTGTATGATCCTTGAATTACGGCAACTACAAATAGAATAAACTAGATATTCGGCTGGTGTTGAAGCTTTTGTTTGACAATTTTGAAAGGTGATATCAGATTATCATAAAGCGGAAAAGCAGAGCAACAGGGTAAATCGAATATGAAGCTGAACTGAGCTGATTGACAAGAATAGGAACCAAATCCCGCTAAATATAGCACAGCAACAAGAATTTCATCGTTATCAATCCTTAACAAAGTACATACAATCAAATTTATCCATGCTAAAGAAAAGAGCAAACAAGCAGGAGCAGAAGATCTGTTAATATGGAGACGCGAAAGAGATGAGACAGTAGAATTTTAATATTTATGCTTCATAGTGACGGAGGAAGGACGCATACTATGTTCTGTTGCTGAGAGAATCAGGAAGATATACAACTTCTGCACATATTTACGTAGATATTAATACTATTACTTCTGTTTTCGTTCAACATTTGTTATCAAAGACCAAACACAACATTGAGGACATGACATGCAGAGGACCTCACAAAACTAGTGATTCCTCAAGATCATATGACAGACATTTAAGAGAACATTTACAACTTTCAAACAATTCAAATTCAGAAAGGAATTCAGACATTGAATTTGAAGTGCTGCATATCATAAGTTCTAACTAAATAAAGGCTCCCACACAAGTGTTATCTATGAGCATATGATATGAACAAAAGGAGAAAATTTTCCAAAACTGAAAAATATAATAACAGTACCTAATTTTGTAATGCACTGCTATCTCAAAATTCTTTGCTATTTATTTACTTTACAGAAGAAAAAAAAAAATCTTTGAAGCAATATAAATGTTTCCACCAGAGGAATCAAAATCATTTCAGATTCAAGTTGGATTGGAGCTCCAAAACTGTCCTAATTGAGAAAACTGCATTCGGGAACTATAAGTCATAACCCTGAACATGAAATTGCATTAGAGCCATAACTGATAGCTTTAAGGCTTGAATCAAACATATTTGTCTTCCATCTCCGAGGACCATTTGATTCTCCTAATATATTATATGCATAAGAAGGCCATCTTATATCCATACCACATGAGTTTTCAACGCCCATTCTGATCATCTTTTGTGTTCTCTCAAGAACTACAAGACTTGAAAATGTGGAGAAACTGTTGCCCACAAAGACATCTGCCCTTAAGCACACTTCATAGTCTATTGCTGACTGAATGAGATATGGATATTTCTTATAAATTCCATCAACACCCAAATTCTTCTTCACAACGGGATGTAAGCCTTCGCTCCATCCACTCATTATGGAAAAGTCTTTAAGGAGACTATCAGCCACTGCAAGGTAAATGACAGTTGGAGTTTTCAGACTGACAATGTTCCCGACTCGCTCCATAATCTCCTCCTTGCTACTGCAAATGTGGCTTATGTTTGATCTTCGCTCTAAATTTTTACAATGTATGACCCAGTCAATCTCTATCCTCATATGGACCGCCACATAAGGAACCTGCAGCGCCAAAGCACCATCAGACTTCACAACTTTTTGTGGAGACTCCGCGTTGATTCCAATGTCTCTTCCTACCTCTCTAATTTTAGACACAACTTTATCAGCTTCCTTAGCTATTTCTTCAACTAAAACTAAGCATTCAAAGACTCTAGCATAGTCCTTAACTGGCCAATGATCATGCCACAAAAATGGATTCTTTCCGATAATTCGAATCACCTCATACCCATCAGTTGGATCCTCAGCAGACTGCTGCAATTGCTCCATATCTCTATCAACAGTCCATTTCCTTCCACTTCCCTTACGAAGCTCAAAAACTCCAGTTCGATTCTCAACATCCGAATAGCGACCCAATTGAACAAACTCACTACAAAGTGAATTAAACCTTTCAAATTGGAAAACCTTATCAAAGGAAATAGGTTGCAACTGACCAATTTCCTTGTAAAACAATGAAGCACTTAAACTAGGCATCAAAAGGGTACGGTTCAACAATCTAGCAGTCAAACAAGCTCTTGCAAATGCTATCTTTTGATTGTTGAGTCCCCAAACAATTTGAGGAACCTCCAAGAACTTGTCTCTACGAATTCGGGAATCAGAATTCGTAGGCAATGATCGACTTTGAATGATTTCAATGTTCTTCTGTTCAATCCCAACAAATCCAAAAAATGAAGGCAGCCATGCAGTTCTGATAAACAGAGCAACAACAACTAAAACAAGACATTTGCATGTCAAAGAACTCACTTTTGAGTGAGACCACGCAAATAATCTTGAACTTTTACAACTAAACGGTAAGTCCATTTCAGATTTCCAACCCAGAGAACTTCACTGCTTTTCCATTAAATTGCAGTTCTTCCAAAATCGACTCAGATTCAGTCCAAAGATGTCAAGCAAACTTAAAAATCTGTATGATTCAGAAAAAGAAGTGATCGTTTAGACAGTTTGAACATGTATGCGTCACAATATACAGAATGAAGAACAGAGGAAGACCACAAAAGCAAATTCAGACTATGTCAAAGACAATTAAACCCTCACGATAATCCAAAAAGAATTTATTTAGCACAGAGGAAGACGACAAAGAGAGTGGGAAACAGGAAGACAGAAATGAACATTACCTTTGAATTTGAATCTCTGACACATAGGTTGATTCCAAAAAACACTATTCGATGGACCCAAATGAGTTTTATGATAAAAGGAAACAGAAATCTGATCAAAACCCAGAAAGCAAAAGAACAAGAAACTGATGAATGATGATCACCTCAGGAAAGAAGGAAAATAAATAAAGAAATAAAAAGCCTGAATTCACGTAAGCCAAAAGCAAACTCAAAATAGTCACAATCATGACAACCAAGAAACTTGAAAAGCTACAACAAATAAATAATAAATTTATAATTATGAAAATGTACACTTGTTTACATTAGTATATCCACGAATGGGATAAAGAGACGACAATGGAAGTATAAAATTAAAAGGAAAGCCGAAGAAATGGGTGATTGGGAAATGGGAAAATGTGCCAAAGGGGAAGCAAAAAGGAATGGGATATCAGTGTGCTTTTAAATCTAAATTGCATTGATAATCAAAATCTGGCAAATGAGAAGAAAAAAAGACAAAAGGACAACTCCAGATTTCTTTCATCAGAGTGAAGTCTGCATCAGCGTGGCTCCCACTACAATACCGCTACTGTTACTCTGCAATTGTTTCCACTGTTTACAGCATTTTAGGAAACTGTTTTCTGGAAACAAAATCGATTTTCTTAAAATGTTAGTAAGCGAGAACAATATCTTATAATTGTCGCCGAGGATCTGTTTTTTAGGTTAATGTTGATGGAGGATTTTGATTTTGCATTTAAAAAAAGTCAAAACCATTATCTCCTTTAACCGTTGTTATTTAATCCGGGATAATTTTCTGATTCAATATTACTTTAATGCATTTTACGTGATTGTCTTTTAAATGTTATTATGGCAAATAGTATTTAATAATTGAATAAAAATTAATGATGATGTAATATTTTCTGTCAAAATGTGATAATAATAATAATAATAATTTCAGAAAATTTTTTAAACATTAATTTCTTGAATCAGACAAACAGAAGGAAGGGAGGGTAGGGTTTTGACAGTTGTAGCGTCATGTTGTTGTTGGCATGGATGGACGACCATCTTTTCTGAAGCTCTTGTTTCCTTATGTTGTGTTGCCCTTTTTCCTATATTTTTTTTTACTCCCCAACTCAAATTTCCAGTGGAAAACAAGTTTCCATTACAATTTTAGTTACATGCTTCAATTGTTTTCCTTTGTAAAATGTATATTTACACTTTATTCTTTCTCTCTCTCTCACACACACATACATACACATACACACGTACATGTATTTGCACATATATATAATTTTTATAAAAATTAATTTTTATTTTTAAAAAATAAAAATATAATATTTAAAATGATATTAAGGGTAATGTAAGTAAATTTAGAAAAGCAAAATTATTTTATAAATTGTTCAACAAAGGCTGTTTAATTTAATTGGAATGGTAAGTTGTGATTGTTTTAATAATCAAGACATTAAAATAAATGAATTTTAATGGCGAATTGTGATTTTGTTACTGCAAACACATTAAATTAATATGGGCTGGCTGGGCTGGGGCTCGTTTAGTTGACAATATCCCAAAACTAGTTGTAGGTGATAAGTGTAATTTGCTTGCACAGGAGACTGGACTCTTGAAATTACAAGCTTAATTTTTATAATATGATATTGAAATTATAAATCCAATGTTTGAATATGTCGTGACATTACACCAAGTCCACTGGGATGCTTAATTTCAAGATTCGACTTTGAAATTAGTGTTATTTTTAATTCCATTTGGTTTGTAATGCATGTCACCTTTTGAACTAATAACTATTATTATTGTTAATGCCAAATGCCTGCCCCACAGCCTTTTTAATGTCTCCACGTCCTTGTTATTTTCAATTCGTTTTCAGTCTTTATCATCCACTTTTTGATTTTTTATCTTTTAAAATCAAGCTTTGCCATTTATAATCATGCTGTTATATGCAACTAAGATATATATATATATATATTAATGATAATAATAAATATTTATCACATATATTAATTATTTTTTAAAAAAATATAAATAAAATATAACAGTTATAAG
>CP135550.1:2340070-2356321 GCA_032402905.1 Khaya senegalensis | reverse complement strand
CTCAATTCAAGCCTTTCACCTTGCCAAATTTTTATTTACATTTCTTTCAAAAAATATACATACCAGTCCTCTCAACAATAGCTTTCTTTTATACGCTAGACTGAATTGGATGGTGATGGCCATAGATTGGATTAGTCAGAAGTAGACTTACATAGCAGTCTCTTGTGTTTGGTCCACTATCTAATCGAATATAATTTTACAATTAATAAAGCTATTAAACCAATAAAAACAAGTTTAGATGAAAGTTAAATTAAATATCAACATATTAATTCAAATTCTTTGTAGAATACATAAATTATTGTACCTATAATAACTACAAATTATATCATCTCAATCCATCACCACAATTTAGTTAATACTCAATAACAATCATTTTTTAGTTCTGTAAAACCACCCAACACTGGTTGAGGTCATCGGAGTTTTACTGAATATTTTCATAATGGTTCCCTTAAAAGACAAAACAGTTCATTAGACTCTACGCTCCCAAATCACAAGCAAACATTCATAATAGATAGTCTATGAATACACACACATTATCAGTTTTCATATAATTGATTTGTAGATTTTATATAATTATAGGTTATATTAATAGTCACGTTATTAATTATAATGTGAATAACTGAAATTTAAATTTTTTGTAATTTGAATTACAAACAAAACTTAGTCCATGTAAATAGAATAAGCTAAACCATAAGAGACCATGGCATTAACCATCTCGTATTCATGTAATTAGATAAGGGGTCCAGGACTAATGGTCTTATGTCCTCATTTTTGTTTTGGCCCTTAGAAACAAAAGATGGTTATACTAACTGTATGAGAAATGTGAATGAGGAGACCAAAAGTCAATCACTAACAGGGAAAAGAATTCCCAAAGAGCAAAAGAAACCTGCATCCCTAATACAATCTGATGAATTATGTCCATTATCCACCGCCAAACTTGTGATTACATTATTTATCTCACAAATAATCCCATCTCACGACTTATCTAACATAACAAACGCGCCCAGATGGCACTAGGAACTAATTGTTAGACACTGCTGAAGATTACTCATCATTACTCTCCAACCCTCAAACAATTTGATGAAGACTGAATTGTTGGCCCCTAAACTTATTTTTTGATACTAAGCTAAAACTATTTTGCCCAAAAAAAAACTTTCGCTGAAAAACAATGAAGTTATCCCTCCTCATTTTAATCAAGTAGAAGATCAATCCTCATTTATTAAATTTTTTTGAGAAAACATGTTTTGCTTTTGGCATATTTGGTAGATAGGATAAGCCATGGAATTGGATCATTAATGGAAAAACATCCAATTCAATGTTTGGCAATGTGTAAAGGCACAACTCAGGCTCACCATATAATTCTATGCACTAATGCAATGACGCTTGAGGGTTTCCTAATCCCATGTTTAGGAGACTAACTTTCAAGTCATAATTTAAATTAATAATTGTAGTTAATGATACGTAATATAAAACTAACAACATGCATAAAATAATGCAAGAACATACTTTAGGAGCAACTTCAAAGTATCAAAAGTAGACTCTCATCAATCAACTCTTAAGTTATATGTATAACATATATAAAATATATCTTGTATGAAATCATTTGATTGACTAAAAAGATTATATTTACATTTGCAAAACAATCTTTCAATTATAATTATATTCGTCTTCATATAAAATATTCTAGGCCTATAAACCGCACAAAGCAAGGATTTCCTCTTAGCTTAAGTGAATTACAGTGAACTTTGAGCAAAGTTGAAGCCTTCAAACACACTACTAAAAACAGAGATTTTGATTAGTTAATGATCCTAAATTTCTAATTCCATTCATAACCATTTGCCTTCTTCTTCTTCTTTTTCCATTCCAAAATTCATCAATGCATTAGATTTTCCCAATACATTTATTTTTATCCAATTCCTGATGATTAACTATCTAGCCACTCAGGCTGCAATCGCTTCAGCATCATTTACACAAATAAAAAAACTCAAGCCAACACCTACTCAATTCTCATGTTAAAGTACAATAAATTCAACATATAATCCGCCTAACAAAAGAAAATAAAGCCAGAAAAATCAATTCATGTCATTGGTGGGATACCAAGGCATGTCTATTGAGAACTTCTTTGTAAGGGAGGTCGATTACTTGGAATATGTTTGAAGAAGTTTTCTTGAAAAAATACTTACCAGTATGGATTTGTGATAATATGGAAGCCAAATTTTTAAGATTGGTACAAGGAATGAAGTCAATGACAAGATTTTGCTGAATACCCCCTCATTGTGAGAATCCTTCTTAATGTATAGAAATTACAATACAATTAACGGTTGGATTTTAACGATTACAGCTAACACTTTGGTCTATCCATAACAAGTATAGCTACAACATATATTTAAAATGTGATTACATATGTACAACAAATATAAAAATCTAATATCTGTGATCTCATTGACAGTCAATTGGTAGGATCCCAAGGCCACTCTATTGAGAACTCGTTTGTAAGGGAGGCGGATTACTTGGAATATGCTTGAAAAAGCTTTCTTGGAAAATACTTTCTAACGTGGGTTCATGATAAAATGGAAGCCAATTTTTTGATATTGGTACAAGGAATGAATTCAGTTGCTGAGTACGAAGAACAACTCACTGCCATGTCTCAATTTGCAATAACTTTAGTTCTTATAGTCTCGGTTATTTGTAAAATTAACTATTTATGAAGATTTAGACTACCGAACTATTATAGCAGAAAAGAATTTGGTGGATTCACGAAAGGCTTGTGACCAACATATTGGGAAGAAGGGCATCGGAAGACCAAGCAAAATTGTTAAAGCAGGAGGGATTCAACCTTAAGGGGTGGTAGTGCAGTTTTGTTCAAAAAAGGCATGATCAACAAGGTCCCTATCGCTCTGTGAATGCCAGTAGTGATAAACAAGTTGGTCAAAGTATAGTCCTTGTGAAAATTGTGGTAAATCTCATCTTGGGACTTGTTACCGAAAATTTGGAGCTTGTTTTGCGTGTGGACAGCTAAGTCATGTAATCAAAGACTAGTCAAAAAGAAGACGAGGAGCTACCAACAACGTTGTAGGTGAAAATAAAAAGAAGAAATAGAAGGTTCAGGGACGTGTTTTTGCTCTAACTGAACAGGATGCACAGGCATCAAACACAGTGGCAACAGGTACATTAATCCTTTTTAGTAAGAATGCTCGAGTATTATTTGATCTTGGTGCTACTTATTCTTTTGTGTCTTGCTCCTTCGCTCGTTATTTTGATATATCTCTTGAGCCATTGAATTGTTTTATGTTTATTGCTACTCCTATGGCAGAGAGAGTGACAACAAATTATATTAACAGAGCTTATGATTTTAGTTTTGATATCATTTTGGAAAAAGATTGGTTGACTGCATATCATACTACGGCGGATTGTTTCACCGAGGATATTGTCTTCAAAATCCTTGGTCAACCAAAATTTTGTATTTGTGAAAAAAATAACTTAGTTTGTCAAAAACTTATCTCTACACTTAAAATTAACAAGTTATTGATGAAAGGATGAACAAGGGTTTTGGCGTTTGTAGTTATAGAAAATGAAACATAAGCGTGTCTGGAAGATACATCGATAGTCTCAGAATTTTGCTGATGTTTGTCTAGATGACTTGCTTAATTTACCTCCTAACAGAGAGATGGAGTTCTCTATTGATTTACCCTATCATATGGCATCTGTTGAGTTGGAAGAATGAAAAAGGCAACAAGAAGAATTATTAGTTAACGGTTTTATTCACCCTAATGTTTCCCTGTTGGGTGGCCCAATTCTGTTTGTCGAAAAGAAATATGGTTCCATGAGATTTTGTATAGATTATCTACTTTGAATTAATAATTTTTTTCGATTAATTACACGGGAAGCACATGTTTTTTCTAAGATTGACTAGAGATCCAATTACCAACAACTAAGAGTTAAAAATGATAATGTACAGAAAATTATCTTTCAAACTTGGTATGGACGTTTCCAAGTTTTGGTTATGCCTTTTGGATTAACAGCCTTTATGGACTTCATAAATAGGATTTTTTAATAATATCTTGATTAATTAGATATTGTCTTTATCTTAAGTGAATTACACAGGAAACTATACAATATAATGTATATCTTCCATTATATATTTAGGTTTTAGTAATTGATTTAATAATGTTATGTACGGATTTTCACTCGGCATAATTACAAATGTTGTACAAGAGAGTTTAATCCTTCTAAAGCGATTACTATTAAACATTGCAAGTAGGTTGCACTTGCCAAGGGCTTAATAATTTCTTAAGTTTTGGTTGCACGTGAATGCTTAAGGCAAACAAAATTGGCTTAGGCACTAAAATTAGTTTAACAATTGACCTTTGAATTTGGCAAAAAAAGCAACACGTAGATGCTTCAAGATATACATAAGCTAAATGATAATTTAATTACTTGTTTCTACATTCAAGAATTAGAGACAGAATAGACAGCATTGGAGAAGAGAGAAGAAAAGAAAGAAAGAAGAAAGGGTAAGAGAAGATTCGAAATTTGATTTCCTCTGTTTTCATATTAAGTTAGTAATATAGATTGATCCTAGTTTAGTGTTATATTAATAACTTTTTTTGTAGTATGAGAAAATTCTGAACTTTGGAAGTGTTTTAGTTGTCATAATTTTTAGTGTTTCTGTAAAATTTTATAATTTTCCATGGATATTTGAGTTGATAGAAATGTAGTAAGATTCGGAATAGTTGTTGAGAAATGGATAAAGCAAAATTGATAATACTAAGTTTAAAATTTTATAATTTTGCATATAATGGGTATTAAATTCTGAAATTTTGCAGCTCGTTTGTATACAGATATAATTGAATAGTGTTAAAATTTTAGAAATTTTGAAATTTATTAAGAAAACCATAATTTAAATGCTTACTATTTTTTATTGCAATGAGTTTTCAGTCATGATCTTGTCATATTTAAAAATTCATAAATTATGAAATTGGTTGTATTAAATTACACGATTTTAAGAACTCATGATGTAATAACTCATACATAATAACTTATTATTTTTTAATATAATTAATCATCTTTAATTAAGAAATTTTAAATTTTAAAATTAATTTTTATTTTTATTTTTTCAAAATTAACTTGCCACTGCAGCGTGCAAGTGGTTTTGCTACATATTATACAATCCATATTAAATCTTAAAAACCCTATTAGATGTATTATACATATATTTAACATACATTATGATATTTTCACACACATAAGAGTACTACATCGAATATATGCAAACTTAGTTAATATATAACCAAGATATAGGATACTTAGTATTTTATATATATACACATATATGTAAGTGTTAAATTTCCTGATTTTAGATTATATTTTATGTTGTATAAATGTTAAAACCTTAAAAATGTCATAATATAATTTTATAAATATATTTTTGCAATTTAATGAATAAATTAGTTATTAAAAGTAAAATAAAAATGTAAATTTTATTAAAGTTATTTTTTATTTTTCTCTTTTGAATAGGGATAAGTTTTAAATGGATCAAATATACTATGAGTCTAATTTACTTAGTTTAGGCCCAAACTCTTTTCTACTAATTTCTACAAAAATTTTTATTTTCTACCATTGTATCAAGGGTAATTTGGTAATTTTATAATCATTATGTTAGTAACTAAGTTATAGATTGACATATAGATCCAAATATTATTATTAGTAGTGGAAAAAGCGTATTTAAGGCATTTTTTTTGCCCATTTTTTTCATGTATTTAAATTTTAACTTCCACAAATTTTTACAATTTTCTCACATCTTCCTCCAACATTAAAGAACGACCATAAGACATTAAAAAATTTTGAAAAAATCATATAAGCATAATCTAACAAAACCCAAACCATGAACACTGGAAAAAATTCTTAATTCTAATTAGTTCTATTAGAGAAAAAATTCAAGGAAGCATACTTTTGCTTAGACAGATTTTGATCAATTTTTTAAATTTTATTTTAAGTTTAGAATCCTGTTAAAAATATGTAGAAAGCATGATTTTAAGGTTGATGCTAAGAAGTGTAGGTGGCTAAAATTAGTGTATATGTGTATACTTATATATTGTTTCCATATATGGTAAGATTGAGGATTTGATGATTATATCTTGGTGTCTAATTGATGTTAAGGGTATATACAGTTGAATATATATTTAGGTCATATAAGAATTTATTTATGTAATATGGTGATTAAGGTGAAATTTTGATGGTGATGTATAGAATTTGAAAATGTTTTTAAGAAAAGAAAACATTTTTAAATTTGCATAGCTATTATTGGAATGCCTAAATAGTTGAATTTTTGGAAAAAAATTGGAGATGAATTTTGGTGTAAGAAATATCGATTTTATGGTTCATTTGGTGTATTTAACTATAATATTTTTTTAAGTTAAATATTATATGTTTAGTAATGATTAGAAAAGAATTAAAATATTACGTCAGTATAAATTATTCTATAACAATTTCATTATTTTTGAGTGAATTTTTATGTTATGTTGGTATATATTTTAGTATGAAAAATTTATGTTAGAAATTTAATATAGTGACAAATATAAAATATTTTAGTTAGGAAAGAATTTATATCTATCAACATTGTAGAAATAGTATGAATTTTGATAGCAATTGTTGGTAAAATCGAATTATTTTATGTAAACTTTTGATGAGTAAATTTAATGTAATACGTTTTATAAATTGACATAAGAAAATTAAATATTGGTAATATGAAGGTGGTATAATGTCAGTATATTAAAGAAAAACTATAACTAGATGTCTCGATAGACATCAACTAAGAACATATGTAGTTCACGCATTTTATGAAGATCTGATATTTAAAATAAATATAGTATACTAATAATTTATGTGTGAATAAATTCTATGTAGGTGGTGATATCTAGTTTAGCGAAAAGATTAAATTTAAGAGTGCTAACCCGTCCACGAACTATGAGTAAATAGATGTACTTTTAAATATTTTTTAATAATATAAATTTATTTTTAATACTTTTTTTATAAAATAAATTTAAATATTTGATTGTATTATATAATTCGAATTTATGAATTGCATTATGAATATGGATTTGAAATGCTCGAATAAGAGTAAATTTATATAAAAAAATATGATTTAAGAATTATGTACGTTACCTGTGGCTGTATAATTTGATGAATATAATATAAAAATATATTTATAATTTTGTAATTTGTAACTTAATATAAATGCCTAACTGTGAGTACATTTGTGCACAAATATTGATGTATAATATGTTAATATATATAATTTCCTATCTTACTAAAGATAGAGTATGGGAGTGATTATTTTTCTTCTCATCATCTACGAGGGGATAAAGGAGTAGGTGTCGAATATAATAATTATCTGATATTACACTCTTTATTTGGATTAACGTTAATGAGTGACTCAATGATTTGATTTTATATGATTATATAAAATAACTCATTAATGGTCCCAAGATGTTTACCTAAAGCACAGTAGGAGATATCTTAAGGATAGTTTCTAAATGAACCTAAATTTTATTGAAACATTTACAGAATTTTATAAAAAAAATATATTTTTTATGGTTTGTTTAAATATAAATGAATATATTGATATTTTTATGAATTATATATTTTTAAATATAATACTTTTATTTTTATAAATTAAATTTTAATTACTATTATCAATCTATTCACTGATTTTGATACTCACACTTTCTTTTCTTAAAAATATTTTCAAATTTTACACGTTCATAAAAGGTCGTTTGTTCACATATTCATATATATGAGATATATACATATATAGTGTTTTCCATTGATACATACATATATATTTACTAGAAGGGGTTCGGGAGAACTTTTGTAGAGATACTTGATTATAGAACATTACATTTGTACAAAATGCATATTTATATTTGTGGTATGTAAATATTATGTGAGTTAGTTATATGAGATACTAAAAGTCTTATACATTTGTATGGGACACCAGTGGTAAATATACTTAACGAGTGTGTGACGGTTATTCCGTACTAAGATTAGTATATTGGAACCTAATACCTATGCCACTACATCATGCAAGTGATTTTGTCACTTGTGCCATTGTAGCACGCAAGTGTATTTTTTGATTATTAAGGACAAATTAGTTCAAAAAGAGTAAAACTAGTTATATAAATAAGAATTTTTTGAAGTTGATTATTTATATAAATGACTTTTAAAATAAGGTATTTTTAAAAATTTTTATATCAAAAATTTCTAAGTAACAAATAATTGCACTTATGTCTCATAATTTTTTGTAGATTTTAAAATACCTTTTTTATGTAATAGTCATAATCTAAGTTTGACTTATTGTCTTTGTTGAATATTATAATTTAATTAAAGATTTAATCTCATAAGAACAAAAATATATATATTTTTAGATCATACACCAATTTCTAGAGTGAAAATTCAAAAAATTGCTTTCAAAATTCTTAATTAATAATTCCTTTTTTCTCTTTCTTTTTTTCTTTCTAGATATCATTCCAATTGTTCTTCCTTTTTAACCTTTCACACATAATTTTCATTGCTTTGTTTTCACTATTAAACTTTAAAGTAATATAAAATAACATCTATTAATATTACAATTCCCTATAAATGTTCTTAGTTACTAAATTAGAATGTTACAATTCTAAAAATTTGTAATTTTACTTTTTATGTTTTTATTTCCTCTTGAACATAGAAATAATTTCAATTATTATTACCTCAAATATTTATTAACAATACTCGTGCATTCATGTCGTCTTAGCTTAGCGGTGGAGCGTGTAGCTTTTAACCATGCGGTTGTGGGTTCGATGCTTTTCTTTTTTAATTCTATCAAATATATGAATTTGTCATCATTATTCTTTTTTATTACATGAGAATAATGTTTTAAATCTAGTGATCTTATTATTATTATTAATTTTTTAATAACAATTCATCAATAAGTAGAATACTGAAAACATGTTTGATTCAATTCGAGCTTAAATTGTTATATATTAAAATTTTTAAATAATTTAGTAAAATATTTAATAAAATTAAATTATAAGACAGCCACGTGTATAAAGTTTAAAAGTGCGTTGTAGATATGCAATGCTAAAATAAACATGTATTACATATTTTTTGTATTATTTATTAATATTTTAATTTTAAATTATTTAGGAAGAGATTTAATTGACTAATTATTTGTTTTATCATTTATGTATTTTGGAAAACATATTCTTACATATATTTGTAAAATTTTAATACATAAACTTGTTAAATACATTGTTAACTTAATTAATTTTTATTTATTTTATTTAATAAATAAAAGATATTCTATTAACTTTTATTTTATTAATTAAAAAAAAATTGGTGACCAGCGACAGTGTTGTTGTCATTCCAGTGACATCAAAAGTGATCCTATAAAGATACTACCTAGTATCAAGTGACTTGAAATTTTATCCTACCTAAGTCATGACTAGTAGATATTCTTTAACACTGCACGCGCCTCCCAAATTTTGCAGTGACTTATAGTGGTATAGTATATCGCTACCCCTAATATAGTTAGTCAAAAGTCGTCGATGAAAATGACATTGCATTGTAAATTCATTGATGGTAATGATGACAATATTATAATGGGATAGCCTGATTCTTATGAGATAAAGGGTGTTTTAGGTATTATACTCTCCAAAATTAGAGTATGAAATACATAATTCATTTTGCAAAAACCGTTTTTTGAGAAATAGTCTTATATCCAAATTAAATGATTATATTATTCAATAATTACTTTTTTAAAAAATAGTTTTCCAAACATAATTTAAGTTTTAGATTATTAAATAAGTAATTATTTCTAATGCTTTTCAGTCTCAAACGTGCACAGAGATAATCACTAAAAATTTTGATTTAATAATTTTTTTTAATGATGTTAATGTTATTTATGTTGTTAATTATTTTTTTAATTAATCCAATAAAGTTTTATCATGTTTATTTTATTTACATGCAATACAATGCTTTACATAT
Source organism: Khaya senegalensis (assembly GCA_032402905.1). NCBI lineage: Eukaryota > Viridiplantae > Streptophyta > Magnoliopsida > Sapindales > Meliaceae > Khaya > Khaya senegalensis. The sequence goes on along the minus strand of CP135550.1, from coordinate 2,346,298 downwards.
AAATGACCATTAATCACTCACTTTATTGATAATATTATGATAATTATTTCAATACATTTTCTCATATATATATATATGTGTGTGTGTGTGTGTGTGTGTGTGTGTATTACTTAATAATAATTATAGCATAAAATAATAAAAAAAATATTTAGTGCTTTTACCATGTAATAAATGTTAAAGCTAGGTACATATGAGGGCAATTTGCCCTTTCGACCAAGCCTTTCATTAGTGTATAAATAGACAAGGGCCAATGAAGGAGGCGAGAAGGGATAATATGATGATTTGGTACTTTGCACCTGCACCATCACCTATGCTCCTCACCATCACACCCTTCGATTTATCCCTCCCAAAATCATTGCAAATTCTTCTCCTCTTCATCCTCCTCCTCCTCAATCAGAAAAGGAATTTTGTCTTTATCTATTGTGACCACAACTTTGGGAATATTAATTTTAGCGCTTTCTTCTTTTTGTTGTGTCATTATAACTGAGTTGATTTAAAGAAAATAAAAATAAAGTAAAATAGTTTTGCTTTATATTTCACTAAAAGTATTCAAGATAGTTTATAACCTAAGTTTTTTCAAAGACAACTTAAGTTGAAATATTTATAGCAATAACTTGAGCTACAAGAAGACCAAGACAAAAACAACAAGAAGGCTATGAAGCAGAAAACTAGAATGTGTAAGAGATCAACCTGGCATTTGCTTTACATTAAATCCTTTGTTTTTAACCTCAAATGGATAATGTGTTTGAACTGCTGCCAGAGTGATCTTGTTGTGTCTCCATAGTGCTCTTCTGTTACATTAATTGTCAAGAAAAAATAACCAACTTGTTTGTATTTGAGAGGAAAAACAAATAGACAACTTGAATTGCATTTGTTGGGCCTTTGATTATAGTCTATAATTTATTGACTTGAGTATCAATATAATAGGCTATATTTGCTTCTTCTCTTTTAACTTTCCTTCTCAAGCTCGAATCTTCTTCTTATACCTTGAGCTTGCTTATGAAGAAAGCAAATCTTTCTTTGTTGATCAGTTTTGTCAATACTTCAACTATTTGGCTCTTAATTAAAACCTCGATAATAACTTGTTCTTTATTAGCAACCTTGTCACAAATGAAGTAAATATCAATCTCAATATGTTTTGTTATAGTCTGAAAAACAGAATCTTTTTTTTACATTAAGTCACTAATGGATTTTATATTGTTTAAGTCACTAACCTAATCAGAGTCAAAAAAGCTAGCTAAGTACAAATCTCTTGCTTTGTTGAAAACCAAATCATATTAAACTATTTGTTTTAAGTACCTTAGCATTCTATTGCAAGCTTTACATAAGTATCATAGGATTCACTCATGTATTAACTTAATTTATTAACTATAAAGGAGATTTTAGGCCTAAATAAAGTTGCCTATTGAAAAGAACCAACCACTAACTTATACAAGATTTTATTTTCAAATGGTTTTCCATTAAGTTTATTAACCTTTTTTTTTACTACCATAAGAGTTAAAGCTCCCTTATAATTTAGAAAATTAGTTTTGTTGAAGAGTTCTCTAATGTACTTGGCTTAGCACATAAAAAGATCTTCCTAATATGTAATTTAAATTTCCTAAGTCTTTCAAAGTAAAAGAAAGATTAAGTTTCTTTAAAACTTCTTTAATAGGCTTTTCATTGCTTTTAGTTATGATGATATCATCAACATAGATAAAAAGTAATGTGACACCAAAATTATCAAACTTGCAAAAGAATGGACTGTCAAATTTTCAATTCATGAAATTCCAACTTTGAAGGGTTGACTTGAGCTTATCATGTCAATCCTTTAAGGCTAGTTTAAAGCCATATAAAGCCTTCTTTAGCTTGCAAATATTGTGAGAAAATTTAGTGTCAATAAACTCAATAGGTTGATATATATACAGACAGTTACAATCACATCTCTATTTAGAAAGGTATTGTTAATGTCCATTTGCCTTAAGGGCCAATTTTTTTACATTACAAGGCCGAAAATGATTTTGATTATGCATTCCTTGACCAGTAGGATGAAGGTCTAGGAGAATTCAATACTAGAGTTTGTAGAAACCCTTCGAAAACAAGCCTTATTTTGTATTTCTATATGCTTCCATATAAGTTTTTCTTCATCTTGAAAATTAACCTACTTCTAATAATTTTCATGTCTCATATGTATAGTTCAAGCTCCCATGTTTTGTTTTTTATTGTAAAATTGTATTCTTACTACGTAGCCTCATTCCACTTAAGATCTATTAAAGCTTCATCCTCACAGGTTGGTACTTGGAAATGTCATTTAAGGCTTTTGTAAGATATATCTTAGGTTTGTATATTTCTGTTTAACACTAGTTATCATGGGATGACTAGACATGGCTTGATTGTTGTTTATAGAATCTTGAGTTTATAGTAATGTGTTTAAAGAGTGTCTGTGATAAAAATCAATAATAGGTTCACAAAAATTTTTTACACATGTCAATATAATCAATTACAAGGGCAACAGCGAATCGTAACTGAATCAAAATGTGTATTTATAGTGTTTTAATTGAATGTTTATATTAATTTATTTTCCTATTGTGTTTAAAAATGTCGTATAAGCATATATTTTTATCATTAATTTTTGATTCTTTTAGTCATTGGATCAAATTTTTTAAAATAAATTTTAATTTTTTTAGAATTTGAATTATAATTCAAGTTATTGGATCTTAATATTTATTTTTGAATTTTCCAAACCAATTCTTAGAGTTTTAATATTAATATTCTTGGGATTTGCATTAGATTAATTAGTGGTCAGGAGGAATTTTATGTTTAATGTGACATTTAAGAAAAACGAGTACTTTGTTTATGACCCTAAGAATAAGATTGCTCCAATATTGTAAAGGTAGTGTTTTGACCTTTATTTAGTGTTGAAATTTATCAAGGTATTTAAAAAAAAAAAAAAACAAAACTAGTTACATATAGTATAGAAAAGCAGAGTTATAAGGATGATATCTATCCTAATTGAGTGTAATGAAACAAAATTGGGTTTTGAGAAGAATGGAAATGAATCTTCATTGAAGATTATATTTTTTGCAATGTATATTGTCTTGGATGGGTGAAGGCACAAATAACCCTTATGCAAAAGATTATATTATATGAAAATACATTTTGAGGTGTGAAACTAAAATTTATTTTTATTATAAGGCCTTAAAAATATATAACACTCACACTCAAATGCCTTTAAAAACTTTAAGTCAAGTTTAAATTTGAAGAAAGTTAACAAGGAGATTTATTTTCTAAAATAGGAGTTAAAAGACTATTAATAAAGTACATAATAGTGTAAAATGCCTTCTACCAGAATTTGAGTGGCATGTTTAATTAAGCTAAAAGAGTCAAATTTTTTTTAGCTACATGTTTATGTTTCTGTCCACTTTACCATTTTGATAATGAGTGTAGGAAGAAAAGTATCTAAGTTCATTCCTTAATCTATTAAATAGTTTTCAAAACACTTAAATATAAGCAAACCAAAATATACATATAGCAAAAAAAATAAAATATTGTTCAATTGCTTACCAAGACTCATGCAACAAAATACTAGAGTTATATACAAATAAAAAAAATTGAAATTCATATCTATGTGTGTTAATTGACTTATCAAACCATGAATACTATTCAATATGTTTGTATATCTCTATGATATACACACGATCTGAAAAGAACTAAATGTGACACTCAGATATAAATAAACCCTAATTTTTATTATCTCTTGTCTTTGAAAATATTTTATGGAGTTATTGGAAGGAGACCGAGTGAAAATCGATTAAATAAGTTATTTTGTCGGGTAAGGGCAAAATAGTCTTTTCACACAAAATTGAGGCCAAAGTGAGTTTTGATCGCATAAAAAGTCTTAGAATTTCATAAATATTATGTTGGCATATTTAATTTTAATTCGAGACGCGGTTGGTATATTTTTAGGAAGTCGGAAATAAAAAAGGGTAAAATCGTCATTTGATAAAGTTTTGATTGATCAAGCTAGATGTCAAAAATATAAATTAGTATGATAGAGTGTGTTAGAAGGAAAGATAGATTTTATAAGCATAAGAATGCCAAAATTTCTATTTTGGACAAAAAGGGACAATTTTGCTAAAAAGGGCAAAATGGTCATTACGTCAAGGGTTGGAAGTACTCTGCCAGATTTTGATCACCCAGAACTCTTGTAAATATTGTAAATAAGATATAGAAAAAGTGGAATTGAATTAAGATGTTAATTTCTCTATAAATGATGAAAAATGACCAAAGTGACCAATTTTCTTTATTAGGGGTAAAATGGTCTTTTTACAAGGAATTAGAAGAAAAAGTGGTAATTAAAATTGATGGACTAAAGTGAAAGAATATAAAAATGGCTTGGGTAGTCTCATAATTTTCTTGGGAGCTAAATGCAAGTTTTAAAATATTTTTAGGCAATAGTATAATTTTCAAAAATATGGATTTGGATAAGTTTGGTTGACTTTTCAAAATTGAAACAAAAGTCACTTTTTCTTCTTGCTTGCCGTGAGGTGCTTCTCCCTTTCTCTTTCAATTTTTTTTTGGACAAAAATCAAGCAAAATCTTTGAATCCGCCCAATTAAACGCGTTACCGCAGAAGAAAAAAATTGTTTTACGCATCGAAAGCTTTAATCTGACGGTAAAAGTTCTTGATTTCACTAAGTTTCAATTTATGGATTTGTTGAAAAGTGGGTTTTAAAAGTGGTTTATGATTTTTAATGGTGATTTAGGTGTTTTGCGGTATTGGGAGGTTTAATCAAGCAATTAGCATATTTTAAAGGTAAGGAAATGTAATTTTCTTTTATGGAATTTGTGATTGGTGGTTGATTTGTGTAGGAATGGATTTAGGGATGATGTTTAGATGAAATTGGGTATAGAATAATATATAAAATAGAAGAAAATTTGAAAGATAGGTAAAATGGTAAATTCGGAGTACTGTTTATTGAGCCTCTAAATGATATATTTTAACATGTTATGGTATGTTTGAATGTGTATAGGTATGTTAGGGAGCAAATGAAATTAGTAGGAATTGATTTGGGTGGACAAAATGAGGGAAAATTTTGAAGAAAGGGTAAAATGGTAACTTTGGTTATTATTGTGGAGATTTAGAAATATTTTGATGTGTTATGTATGTATAATACTTTATATGGTTGCTGGAATACATAAATGAATTATTATTATGGCCGTGTGATCGGAGTGTGGTTAATAAAATTTAGAATAGATTGTAATATTCAGGACGTTGTACGATGGTTGTCATAATAATTATAGTAGTTATAATTATTATGTAAATTTTCTTTATTAGTAAATGATGCATTGATGTGGTTATCCATTAATATTGGATAGTATACGATAAATTTATCGTGATAGTAGAAATTATAATTGTAATGAATAAATCCCAGTGAATTTGGTAGACTGGGTATTTGCGAGTGTATGTGATTATAGAAATGTTATGAATTGTTGGTTAAGTATCACTATCCGCAAGTGCATTATACATTCATTATGTGAACAAATTTCATATGCGCATAAGATCAAGATGTGAACGTTATTTATCATTTCTGTGTGTATAGGTGTGCATATGTGGTATTTATTGTGCATAGTTTAAGTGTACAATAGTTTTCAAAAAAAAAATCAATGCATGGTTTTAGGCCATGTGGTATTAATTGTGTGACTACATTAGTTATGGATCCGAATATTCAGATACCCTTCACACCCGCTGGCTTGGTTATAGTCAGATTATATGATCGATCATATATAAAATATATGCTCAGCCCGATAGACGAGTGGTGTGAATGGATGAGGGTTGGGCGAATTTACTTTGTGACCACGATCCATAACTGTGTTAGCACGACCGGTCATATATTTGTCGATAATTTGTTAAAAATGTCATGTGTTTTTTATTTCGAAATACATGTAGATTTATTTATATTCTATATAATAACTATGAGTATTATGTGGATAGTGATACAGAGTATATGGTCGGAGTGTATTTATCTCGTTAGATTATGTTAAGACGATATGAGTTAATAACATCTACATCATCAGTATCGTATAGTATATATGGTAGGGAAACAAATTCTGTACTAAAATATTATGTTTCCTTACTGAGCTGTTTCGCTCACCCTTTGTGGATTGTGGTTTTTACAGGTAATGTGACGCCGCGGGATATGGATGCGAACTCTTCGAGGCATTAACAGGGCTAGTATCTTGATGATG
>CP135550.1:2324880-2339570 GCA_032402905.1 Khaya senegalensis | reverse complement strand
ATTTTTAATTAATTAATTAATTTATAATTAGGGATAAATAAATGTGTATTTAATCGAATTAGATAAATGTGTATTTATATAAAATTCACTACAAAATATAATTATTATAAATTACATGAGAGATACCTGATAAACGCCCGTTGCAACTAAAAGTAACCGATATGTATATTTCACCTACCATTCTAGCCCATCATTTTCTCCGCCGTTTCCTGGAAAATTTCCGTAGAAAATCATAGATTTCATCGGACCTACTGAGTTTTTTTCCGATTCCAGACAACGCCTTCTTCTTCTTTTCTCCACTTATTTTGTTCTATGCCTTGATCCTTAACCGCCAAGCAATTACAAGGACATTTACGTAATTGCAGCTAGCGAACCGTTCTATTTAAACTAATCTCCCCGTTCTGCGATTAGTTTCCTTTTATTATTTTGTGTTTTGGAGTTGGTAAAGTTGGCAGTTAAATAGTGAGTGAGTTGGTAGAAGAACAGAGTTAAAACGGCGCGTGAATCATTCCCGAATTGAGTCCAATGGAGAGAGGAGGGGGATACAGAGGAAGAGGTCGCGGAAGAGGCCGGAGCGGCGGCGGAAGAGAAGGCGGAGGAAGAGAAGGCGGAGGAAGAGACGGCGGCTTTAGAGCTGGAAGAAGCCGTGGAAATGACGGTCGTTCTGGTGTTCCGTACACTGGAACTAGTAATCAGCCGCCACCTCAGATAGATTTTAATCGGACGCAATGGCCAAGGCCTCCAGTCCAAGAACACCGCGGGCCTCAGCCGCACGTGAGACCATCGTCTGCAACTACGTGGCCTGTCGTTAGAAGTCCGTCGCCGCAGCTTCAGCCTCAGCCCGGTCCTTCTGCTCGGCCAGCTGTTCAACCTGTTGTTTCTGGTATGATGAATATGTATTGTTTTGTGATTCATTTTTTTTTACACAGGAAATGTTGGATGAATAATCTCTCTTAAACTTCAGTAAGACCAAGATTGATTAACATTTTAGATCTATTTTTTTTTCTGCAAATATGCGTTTTTTTCACTGATATTTGGAAAAATAATTACTGAATTTTTGCAAAATTGTAGTTTTATTTTTTTTTTTTTTGGAAATATGCCTTTTTTCACTGATATTTGGAAAAATAATTGCTGAATTTTTGGACATTGTCGTTTTTTAAGTCTATTTTTGGTTCTTTAGTAACTGTGGCTTGATAATATTGTTTTTAACTCTTAACAGATGGAACAATTTTCCAGGAATAGGAGGAAGTGATTGCACCAAATTGAGTGCAAATGTAGTTATATTGTTTGTCAGGAGATCGATAGAGAATTTTTTTTATTCGTTAATTGTTGATTTTATTTTTCCAGGTTTGCAGAAGTTGAAGATTTCAGAGTCAGTAGCTTCATCTTCTTCTTCAGAAAATACAAGAAGGTGCGTTCCTATAAGACGTCCGGATAAAGGTGGCACAGTTGCCATCCAATTTGTTAGGCTTCGGGTCAACCATTTTATGGTTAAGTTCAATCCTGAGAGTATCATTAGGCACTATGACATTGATGTTAAACCACAGATGGCACCTATTCATGGCCGGCCTGTCAAAATATCCAAGGCGCATCTGGCTATTATCAGGAACAAGTTGTGTCAAGATAAGCCTGATCAATTTCCTTTGTCGATGACTGCTTATGATGGGGAGAAGAATATTTTCAGTGCGATGGAACTGCCGAGTAAAGAATTTGTTGTGGAATTCTCCGAAGGAGAAGACATGAAGTTTCATTCGTACACGTTTACTATAAAACTTGTAAATGAGCTGAAGCTTTGCAAGTTGAAGAGTTACTTGACAGGGACTCTCGCTTCTGTCCCCCGTGATATATTGCAAGGAATGGATGTAGTTATGAAGGAGAATCCATCTCAGCATATGATTACTGTTGGCCGAAGTTTTCACCCTGTTGAACCTTCTCCGGGTGATGACCTGGGCTATGGAATTGTGGCATCTAGAGGGTTTCAACATGGCTTGAAGGCCACCTCACAGGGTCTGACATTGTGTTTGGATTACTCTGTGTTGGCATTTCGTAAGCGAATGCCAGTTTTAGATTTTCTGACTGAGCATGTTGAAGGTTTTAATGCAAATGATTTTAGAGACCGAAGGAAAGTTGATAATGCACTGAAAGGTTTGAAAGTTACGGTAACTCACCGCCATACCAAACAAAAATACACTATTGCTGGTTTGACAAGGGAGAACACAAGGCATCTTTCATTTAATCATGCAGACCCAGAGGGGAGGGCTCAGCCGAGGGTTGTAAGACTCGTTGATTATTTCAGGGAAAAGTATGGAAAGGATATTATGTACAAAGATATTCCTTGTTTAGAGTTAGGAAAAAATAATCGAAAAAACCATGTACCAATGGAGTTCTGCGTCTTAGTTGAAGGGCAGATATATCCAAAAGAGTATTTGGATAGAGATGCTGGTTTATTTTTGAAGAATTTGTCGCTGGCAAAACCATGGGATAGACAGAGCACGATATCTAAAATGGTACGGTCAAGAGATGGACCCTGCGGGTACGTAAAATCCAAAATCTTCTTTTTCTTTAGTTTAGCGATCTGTAGAACTTCCACCTCTTGCATAAATTACTTTTGGATGGTTTTGCATGGTTTAATTATTGTAGTGGACTAGTGCTTTGTTGTTTCTTTTTCTCTTTTTTAAATACAACAAAGGTACATTTTACAGAGTCAAGGCCTGGAATTGACCTCTTCGGAGTAGCACAGTACCATTTTTGCTTTGCTTTTATTTTATAGTCAGCATAGCTTTTCTTGATCTAGGTCTTTCTTTTTGCTTAGCTCTCAATGGCTGTTTCAAGCATTCCTGTTTGGAGTTTAACCATTCTATCAACCATTTTTTATTTGTCTATCCTTTTTTTCTTATGCTTAAATTCCTGTGCATTTCTTATTTGATATATCGAATTCGCTTCCTTAATTTTTCAGCTTAGCTTTCCTAGACAATCTGTATTTGTCATGTTCATTCACATTGTTGTCCTATGTGTTGACAATGTATTTAGCAAATGTTATGTGCTGGATATGCATTATTATTCTAGATTCAAACATATGTATTCTGTTTGATTGAAGAAGTCACTGATGGTAAAAGTAATCTGCCACTAAATTTGTTTGATCCTTATTTTTCACTATTTAATTGCCAGTGGGGACATCATTCGGAATTTTGGGATTGAAGTCAACACAAACATGAGCAGTGTTGTTGGGCGTGTCCTTGGACCACCTGAGTTGAAGCTAGCTAATGTTGGTGGAAAGGTGATTAAGATAGCTGTCGATAGTGATAAATGTCAGTGGAATCTTGTTGGAAAAGCTGTTGTAGAAGGTAAACGAATAGAGCGGTGGGCTGTACTTGACTTCAGTGCTTCTGAACGATATAATAGACTGAATTCCCGTCAATTTATTGGAAGCATTATCAGTCGGTGCACGACTCTAGGCATGCACGTGGAAGACCCTGTTCTATATCAAACTGCCTCGATGGATCGGTTCTCTAATGTTGGAGGGCTGCATGAACTTATTGAAGGAGTTACTTCAAGGGCTTCTAAGATTGGCAGAGGCCACTTGCAGATTCTTGTTTGTGTCATGGCTCGGAAGGATTCTGGTTACAAGTTTCTCAAATGGATTTCTGAGACTAAAGTTGGTGTGGTAACTCAGTGTTGTTTGTCCAGTTATGCCAACAAAGGTAATGACCAGTATCTTGCCAATCTTGCACTCAAGATCAATGCGAAGCTTGGAGGCAGCAATGCCGAGCTCAATGACCGGCTTCCCTACTTTGAGGGTGAAGACCATGTTATGTTTGTTGGGGCTGATGTTAATCATCCTGGCTCAAGAAACACAACTAGTCCATCTATTGCGGCTGTCGTTGCCACTGTAAATTGGCCAGCTGCTAACCGATATGTTGCAAGGGTCCGCCCCCAAAACCATAGGACAGAGAAGATTCTGAATTTTGCAGATATGTGCTTGGAGCTTGTTAAATCTTATGATCAGGTGAACAAAGTCAAGCCACAAAAGATTGTAGTCTTTCGTGATGGAGTTAGTGAGGGCCAGTTTGATATGGTTCTCAACGAAGAGTTGGTACCTCTTAAAATGGCATTCAAATCAGTGGATTACTTCCCAACTATCTCATTAATTGTGGCCCAGAAACGACACACAACTCGTCTATTTCCTGAGAGTAGGAGGGATGGTTGTTCGACTGGCAATGTGCCACCAGGAACTGTTGTTGACACAAATATTGTGCACCCTTTTGAGTTTGATTTCTACCTCTGTAGCCACTATGGAAGCCTTGGAACAAGCAAACCCACTCACTACCATGTTCTTTGGGATGAGCACAGGTTTACTTCTGATCAATTGCAGAAGCTCATTTATAACATGTGCTTCACCTTTGCTCGTTGCACTAAACCTGTGTCATTGGTCCCGCCTGTTTACTATGCCGACCTTGTTGCTTATAGAGGGCGTTTGTACCATGAGGCAGTAATGGAGGGTCAATCTCCAGCTTCAGCATCATCTGCATCTTCATCGCTGACTTCAACATCACTGTCATCGGAAGCTTTGTTTGATGAGAGGTTCTGCAGGTTGCATGCTGACCTGGAAAACATCATGTTTTTTGTTTGAAAGGTCAAAGTATGCATCATCTCTCTCTTCTTGCAATAGGGATAGAGATAAGTCTCTGTTTTAATTAAATAGGCATCGTCTCTTTCTATTCTCACAAACAGAGCTGGAGATAGCCACTGTTAAGCAGGTAACGTCTCTTTTTTCTTCTTGCATTGCAACAGGTACGGAGATGGCCACTCTCTTTTTTTTATGAAATGCTGCAAACGCAGGTTTACTGCTTTCCCGAGCACCTAGTAAAGGAGTTTGTGCGTGAATCTAATGGGTTTCAATTCTTTTGTGTGTGCCTCTTTTTTTTTTTTAAGTTTGTACCTACTCATAAGATCAGTAATGATTGTTTATGTTTGTCACCTTTTACAATTGCGATCTGGGATTAAATGGTAACAGTCTTGTGCATTTGATCATTTGAAGTTTGTGGTGTGTACCTATGTTTGAATTTAAACTCTTTTAAACGATGTTATTTGCTTGGTGGTTTGCTTTCTCATAATCCTTGATGTGTTTAGATTGATATTACTTTGTGAAATGTTTTGCGAAAGTATTTTCCTTGTTATTTTGCAGCTGTTGAGCTGTTGTTATGGCTTTTTAGCACCATCCTGTTTAGCAAGGAATAAGATGAATTTTGGTGTAAATGATTCACCATGTAATAAAGTTCATTTACTAGGTAAAATTTTTAAAATAATCACATTTTAAAATTAATTTATGAAAATAGTCATATTGTTTTATTTTTCTTTTTTTCTTTTTTATTATTAAACTAACTAAGCATAACCATTTTAAATAATAATATTACTCAATAGTCAAAAGTTAACAAAGTTGAAATTCTTCAATCTAATTTGTTTGAAGTTGACTTTTGAGTAAATTGAAACTTGATTTTTTTTTTACTTTTTAAGTTTTCGTGTATTTTTGTTCAAAATTGATATACTTAATTAATTTGTTGAAAAATAAAGAAACTTGATTGTTTTGATAAAATTAGTTAAAATAATGGCTATTTAATTTTATTTTTAAACTGTGATTTTATTTTTTTAAATAATAAAAAATCATGCGAGTGCTCTACTAAGTATTTCATATGTCCTAATTCTCTTTAAATCTCTGTATCTATGATTATTAAAAAAAATATTATTATAAAAATTGACATATATAAATTTCTAAAACAACTTTTAATTCACATTGTCATTTTCTCCACCTCAATTGTCAAGTGATGTTAAGTTTAATTTCATGTTTTTTTTTTTTTTTTTTTTGATTTAGTTATTATTATTTTTTATAATTATAATATTATCAGTTAATGCTAGAAAATTTTTTTGTTTTGATATCTTATGTTTTGAATCTTATTTACGTAAATGATGACCTTTAATTTAATCTTATTAAAAATAATTATTTTTATAAATTTAAATAATTTTATATTTTTATAATTATTTATACTTAAAATGTATAAATAAAAATGGACGAATTTAAACATTACTTGTTACTAATAGATAAAATGTGAGTTTTTTTAGCATATTTTCTCATCAATTTTCGGTTGGTATATGATTTAAGATTTCTGGTTTGTATATGCATGAATCTGTTAAACTTCGACCTTGAAGAACTTCAGTTTTTGCGAGCACAAAAAATTATAAATTTTAGATACGTAATTAGAGGTGTTAAACAAATTGGACCACTCGCAAAAACTAAGTTTAACAATTGGCTAACAAGTTTGGACTGGCCCAAATTTGGTTGTAAATGGTGAGGCTTAACAATGCTCGTAGACTCGCATTTGATTACAAATAGATTGGATCATGTTAGACCTGAGTTGACCCAATTCATTTAACATCTTTATCTATAACACTGTAAAAGTCCATCCACCAACGTGTGGTGCACGGGCCTTTCCGAGCGCAGCTCCACGCTCATGAATTTTTTTAGTGCACGAGCTTGCAACAGGAGAGCGCAGAGCCGCTCTCGTAAAATTGACTTTCTTTTATGGTTGGTTGCAATTCAAGATTTGGTGACACACCATCATGCATGGTTTTCTTTTCTAATTGCAATTCAAGATTTGGTGGCATTTATTATTATTATTATTATTATTATAAGAAAATATCTGCAATGTGTTGTTATTATTGTTATTATTATTTAAAAATTAAAAATAAAAAAATCCAGGAATAATTATAATAAGAAATTGACTGAAATTGTGTGGAGGATGAGAGTTGTGATTAGAAGGAGTTTATTGTATCAATAGAAGTGTCCACAAAAAATGGTGAATAAGGTTACAATAGAAGTCGACATGTTTACATTTATTTGTAGAACAACTCGCTCCAATTTCTACCCTTAGAATTTTATTTTGTTATCAACCCTCCACTACATCCTATAATGGGCTCCACAACAACTGTGGTAGCTTAGGTTTTACCGTGTTCTAGTGAAATCTTAATTTTTTTAGAAAAATTTTTTCCATCAAAATTTAACAAACTAATACTATATACAGTCTAAACAAATCTTAATATCAATCATGCACATATTTATTCATAAAATAAACCAAATATTCACTTTTTGATATTAGATTCAAATTTTAGCAAAAATAATCTCGTAAAATGATGAAGCAATTTTCATGTTTGGTAAAATTGTAGAAGTAAATGGTCACTTGAGAATAAAATTATATGAAAATGGTGGAGGTGCTTATTTTTATAAAATTGAATTGAACGCTGTCATTTATATAAACAAAGTTGAAAATAAGATTGTGTCATATTAAATAGTAAGATTGATATTTAATTTTTTTTTTTAGTAATCTTAATTTTTTTAAGAAATATAAGTCAACTAATTCATTATTTGTATTATAAATATCGCTGATATTTAATTAATAATTTATTTTAAATTTCAACATACAAAATATTGGAGGGGAAGTTCAAATCAATGTTCCCATTTTCAACTATTACAAATTGCTAAGATGAACTCACGAAATAACAATAAGCACACTACACAACTAAGGATTTGACTATAATATATACATATATTATTTCATTGTTTTTTTTATAACTTTTTGTTAATTATTTTAAATTTTATGTTAATTGTTTTAAGTTTTATATTTTAAATTTTTATATTACATTTTTTAAGTTTTATATTAAAATTTTCAGCTTAGCATATAGTGTTTCAAATTTTCATTAAAGGAGGTAACAATACATATATGTAATGTAGCCAAGTGTTTTAAAAAAAAAACAAATAACAATTTTTCTCATTTATTATTTTTTTATTTATTCAAAACTAGGCAAAATATGTTTTTACTCTTTAAAGATGTTATTTACAGAGTATTGGGTAGAATGTTAAAAAAAAAAAATGATAACCCAAGGGTATAGATATATTAATAATATTACTTATGTAATTTGTTATGATTGCAATAAAAATTATGAATCTAAAGAACTAATATTAGAAAAAACAAAAATATAAAAAAGAAGAATTAGATGTAAATAGAGTTGATAATAATTTAATAAACATATATGTAGATATTTAATATAAAAATAAAAATACAAAAACAAACGCTATGATAGATATAACAACAAATAAATGTATTATTCATAAAAGTTTATTATCAGAATAAGATAAAATTACTTTAAGACAAACCATAAAAATAGGATAATTTAATGGTAAACAAAAAGAGATAACTCATTAAATACACCAATATATATTAATAAAAAAAATGTATTACCTGAAATATTTATTAGTAAAAAAATGTATAAATATAAATTTATAATAGAATTAAATTTTATTGTAAAAAATAATAGAAGAATGACTCTATCATTAGATGGAGTATTTTTCTTTCAAAAAAGAAACATTAAGAAAACCTAAATTAAAATAGTATACCTTATGAAAATCAAACTACCACTTAAATAGGTAATAATATAGAATCAAAATATTTGATAGTTTCGTAGAAGAAGATAAAATAGATGTAAATGAGTACATAGAAGATGTAGTTAACATATAAAACAAGTAAATTATATATTATTTATGGCTTGTAATAGTAAAATAAAAGGTAGAAAATCCAGAAAAAAAAAAAAGAATAATAGGTGAAGACCTTAAAGTAAATACAAAAGAAAAGTACAAAATAAAAATAACAAACCCATACTAAAAACAAAAATACAAAAGATTTAGTATATAATTTAGAATATAAAAAGAAAATTAAATTCCATATCGAAGAATTATCAAAGATAAGAGTAATTAGAAAAAGCATATATAGATATAAAAAACCAACATATATGGTTAGAAATCATAATAGAGTACAAAGAGGAAAGGGAGGAATGATAATAAATTATTACCGTTTAAATGCTAAAACAAATTTATGATAATTGACATAAAATTCAAAATGCTAGTTGGTTTAATAAACTAGATTATAAAAGTGATTGATAAATTAAGTTGGTAGAAATATTTATAAAGTAGACTATATTTATATGTAGTCAAGGATATTTTGAGTAGTTAGTTATGTCTTTTGTTTTAAAGAATGCTCCAAGTGTTTTCAAGCATGTTTGGATCAAATTCTAAATCATTACTTACATCTTTGTATATATGTGGATGACATTTTAATTTTTTGTAAAAATAAGTTTAGTTATATTAATTACATGATAAAAATCTTAAAAGTTTTAGAAATAGGAAAAAAATATATAGTAGTATCTAGAAAGAAGTTAGAATTATTTAAATAAGAAATAGAATGAATTATTTAAACAAGAAATAGAATTTCTAGAAATAAAAATACAACAAGAAAAAAGAATTAAAAAAGTATATTATTATATAAATATTAGATTTTTCATATAGTATAGAATAAATAAAAGAATTACAAAAATTTTTAGAATTATTAAATTGTGATTAAAAAACACCATTATATAATAAAGTAAAAGATAATTAACAATTTTTTTTTTTAAATTTTTTTAGTAATGGATGTATTATGTTAGTTCAAAAAATAAATTAATTGGACAAAAAACTATAAACTTTATCAATACCAATAGATATTTTTATAAAATTGTACAATTAAATGCAAGTAACATAGATGGGAAAGAGTATTATTATAAAATTCTAATAAAAATTACTTTCAAGTTAACAAAGAAATAATATTATACATTAGTGAAAATTTTATAAAAGCATAGAGTACAAAACTTAATATAAATAAGAAATATTAAGAATTATTAATTTTTTTAAATTCATTTCATTTGTATAAACAGTCAAAAAAATTTACAAATGAAATAAATTGCAAAATATAATTCAATTCATTAATAATGTAAATAATAAAAAATTATAAAGAAAAACTCCTTCAATAATAAAAGATAGATAGAATTTTTAAATATTATACAAGGTCAAAGATAAATTTGAACATATAAAAGGTAGTGATAATAAAGTTACAGATATTTTATCTTGACTAATTCCTTCTTAATTGTTTTGCAAGAAAATAGTTAGTTCCAATAAAACCTTAGTCGTACAAAAGTAAACTTGATAGATTCATTTATTAGATGTTTAACAAATTTTAATTAATTATATGATTATTAAAATAAAACAACACAATGCAAGTAAGTAAAGAAGATAAATAATTTTAATATAGTTTAAATTTTTTAATTATATATTCATGAAATCATGCTTAAAGAAATCAATTTATTAAGAAATTAAAACGATACAAATATCAATAAATTTATAAAGAATTAAAAACTCCCTCTTTATATTGTTGGCATTGTATTAAATATTTTAAATGGACTTATTTAACAAAATCCCTTATTTTGATGTCCTTGAAATCCTTTTGACTAAGAGAAATCCCTTTACTTTGATAGCATTGAAAATCTCTTCAACAAAATCAGTAAGAACTCTTGCTTGATGTCATTGAACTTTCTTTAATTAGCACAAATACTTCTCTTATAGAATATCTTATTCATCTTTTGAATAATAATATTAAAACATATTTATAACACTTAAGAGAATTAATTCTATAAGTTATTAAAACAAATATTACATATGATTTTCATTAAATTGTTTATTACATATGATTTTCATTAAATTGTTTCTCACTTAACGGCGTACAAAAATAAAGAAAATAAACATAAGAGGAAAGAAAACAAAAATCACAAAAAGGATCTTTTAACGACATTATAAAAGACACATTACAAATACACACACACACACACACACACAAAATCTAAGCAACAATGTTTATTGGGGATTTTTTTCTCTTAAACTCTAAAAGAAATAGATTTTTCTAAATAAGAAAAAACATTTCCAATTAAAACCTTTGTTTTTCAATAATTTTTCTTTCCTTCAAGTTTGTAAGATTATTAACACAAGTTTCTTAGTTAAGTTTGATATCAACACTTAAAAAAAAAACTAGGAAATTTAATTGAAAATTATGAAGACTTAAACTAGGACAAACAAAATTTGCCTAGTTTATAACATATCTTGCAACAAAAATTCTGTTTATAGAATAAACTTAGAAGTTTTAATGCATACACCATGGTAATTTGTCAAAAGATACCAACTTTAAAAAACATACGGATAAATTAAAAATAAGATCATTTAATTTTAAATTTTGTTTCCTAATTATTTTTCAACCTTGTATACATTAAAAGCTAAACTACCTAAAGCACACATTGTATTTTAAATAATATTTAATTCTTTTGAAACGATAAATAAAAATTTTAGATTAAATGCTTAAGCTGTATATTTTCTGAAAATAATCATTTTCAAAGGTATAAAAATTGAATATTTTCAAGATGGGATAAAATAATTAATTTCATTAATTAAACATTTTCAATCACAAATTTATAGAGATTGTTATAGTTTAAAAAAGGTAAAAAGAGCACTTAAGCTCTTTTTAAATAATGCAGTAAGAAATGATATTGTGATACATTGTAATAATAATCTTTATACTAGCAAATAAATTTTAGCATTTTTTTTACTAATTTTAGAACCATTAATGAGTCTGGATATAATAGTGGACTCATACAACAATCTAGAAGTAATAGCCATAATTAATATGACTTTTATGTAAGGAAAAACAAAAGAAATTAAATGAGCGACTAGATGATATTAAAGTAGAGAATTTTGGTTTAGTTGAACATCTTTACTTTTGGATTTTATATTAACTTATTTTATATTAAAATTGTTGAGTTTAAATTTATTTTCAAGAGAAAAGAGACCATCTGCTAACCTAGTACCAAGTTATGGTTGGAGCATAGACATAATGGGTTTTTAATAGTTAAAAAGAATGTATTTGCCAACCTAGCATCAAGCTTTGACTTGAGTAGAAACATGATAGGTTTTTAACGGTTAAACAAAATGTATTTGCAAACCTAGCATCAAGTGACCACTTGAGCAGACAAAATAGTATGCTGACCTAGCGCTAGGTAGTTGTTCAAGTGGACAATGCATCTTGATTGTCAATCAAGACATTGCTAGCTTACTACTTGAATAGACAATGCATTTGGGTTGTTCGCTAAGATATAACTAACTTCCTGCTTAAGCATACATTTATTTTTTTAAGCCTAAAACTTAAATTTTGTTAAGATATGTTCTTTATGACTAAACTTTATAAAAATATATTTTCTCATCCCAGATAAGTGAGTGAAACTTATTACAACTTATTTTTTCCTTTTTTTTAAGATAAAATTAACGAGTTTTTTAATGAATGAAATTTTTTCTTTATATGTTCTTTTGTAACTATCAACATTATTTTTTTGTCAAATCTAAATTGAGAAACCTTCAAAATTTTAATTATTTTTGGTAGTTGGAGTTTCAATCTCATAATGGTAAAATGTTATACTAAATCCAACTGAGAAGCTTTCAGAAATTTGATTATAATTGGTGGTTGAATTTTTAGTCTTGCAAACATATGTTGTTCCAGGATTTTGTTAACAAAATAAGATTTTGGAGTTCTAAAAATGAGACTACTTGGAAAGGATTGATCATTTATTAAGAACGTTAAATTTGAGTGTCAAGAATTCTTATATTGAATCATTAATTATAAGATTTTCTTTTATAATAGAATATTTTAATGACTTCTATATTAGAGGGTTTCTACCATATTAATATGTTTTCACAAAGTTTCTTTCGTTAATAAATTCACATCTCTCTAATTTACTTTTGCTTATATTTATTTGAAATTTATTTATTTTCTTTATTTTAAAGCTTTGTTTATTTGTTTCTTTTTGATCTAGATTGTAAAGCTTATCCTTCGAATTCTAAGGGTAAATTAGTCTTTTTGTACTTAAACTACATTATCATACATGTGCTCATTTCATAACTAGTTATGTTATCAAGGCTTTTTATTTTTTTTTATGAAATTAAAATTCTTAATTATTGTTTATTTATTAATTTATATTATATTTATTAACAAATGACATTTTTAAAATTTGAACTAGAAAAAAGGACATTTTGTTAAATGGCTTTAAAGGCCATAAAACCCACATTTTTCTTCTTCTCCATTTGGTTGTAAAACACTTGTCTTCCTCCTTTACTTCTCTTCTTCCTTCTATTTTCAACTTTGTCAAAGTCCATCAATCTCCTTTGTTTTCTTTTCTATTTTCACTTAAACAATTCTCATATTTTCCTTACTTCTCTATGTATTTTCTTCAAGGATTTCTCTAAAAATTTAGTTGGGGTTTTAAATCTTAACATGGGCAATTTCAATTCAACATTTTTTCATAAAATTTTAGAGGTTCCATTGAGTTTTGGAGAAGGTTTCTAATCATTATAAAGTTTTAAATTTATTTAATTATCTTAGCTTAAATGTTAAAATGAGTATGGTTTAGTCTGTGAATTGTAAACTTGATCATGATATTTTGAGATTGATTATAACTTGTGTGATAATAAGGAAACCTTATTGCAGGATTTCATTGCTTGAAAATCAAATAAATGATAAGAGATTTTGGTTTTAACTCAAAATGAGTCTTTGGTAATGTTTAAGTTAGATTTTGATCTAAAATGTATTTTGAGGCTTGAATAATAATTTAGAATAGTTTTTTTGTTTGTTAAGCTTAAAAATTAGGTTTAAAGTTCAATTTAAAACAAAATTAGAAAAGGCTGAATTTGGTGTTGATAGAGGGTTTAGGGGGATAGGTTGAAATAATTTGGAATTAGCTACTATTAGTTTTGTCCTTGTTGTAGTTTTTCTTGACTTAATCTAAAATAGAAGCATTTTTGAGTAAAACCTATTAAAGACAAAATTATAATATACTTAAAAAGCTTTTTAACGAGTATTTATTAGATTAATTTGAAATTTATTTACCCTATCAAAAACACTTCTTTATTATTTTTTCTTATTTCTTACTATGCAAGTGTTCAACTTGGTGCTATAGCCTTCAATTTTGACATTGTAATGTTGAAGTTGCTGTTTTTCAAACTCGCAAAATTATTATAGCAAGCTATTATAGCAAGTTATGATAGTAGAACGTAGTGTTGGTAACTTGGGGCCATGGCATTAAATATAGAAAATTTTTTAAAATGAATTTATTTTAATATTTTTTTACATTTATAACCAACTCTAAAAGATTCTTATTAAAATAACTATTTTTGACAATTTACCCCCCATAACCACTTTTATACTTATAAAACTTAGAAAATATATGTTGTACACACATTTTATTATAATTGTAGATCACTTTTATTTTCTCTCAATATTTATTTTCTAAATATTTCAAATAGAGGTATAAAAATCTCGATATTTTATCATTCAATCCAACAAGTAAGTTTATATACTTTATTTTATTTATTATTTTATTTAATTTAAAAATAAATATAACTGTAAAATTTATTATAAGTAATATGTGAGAATTAAATTTAGATTACAAGTATGATATATAATTTTTTAGATAAATTTTAGTATATTTTAAAAATTTTAAATAAACACATAGAAATATAAATAAATGTATATATGAATTTTTTGATCGAAATAGAATATTTTAAACTAAAAATTGGTTAAAAAAATATTAATTTTTGTACAAAATAAGCAAATAACCCAAGTGTACAGTATGCCCTTATGCCAACGGCTCGAGGGCACTTTTATTTATCCTTTATTAATTTAGAAAAAAATTTTATTTTTTAATTTATATTTTAATTTTTAATTTATATTTATTAAATT
>CP135550.1:2305602-2319899 GCA_032402905.1 Khaya senegalensis | reverse complement strand
TGCCTAGACATGTGTGCAAGAAGTGCCCATGTCTGGGTGCGTTCGGATGACGTGCCAGGCACATGACATGAACTGCGAATCTTCGCTCATGCCACGCGCAAGGCATGTGAAGCAAATGCGCCATGCATGGCACGAGCGGAGATTCGCAGCTCATGCCACACATGCTCAGACACTCATGCGCCGTGTAGAAAAAGGTGCGTGAGGTCAATGCGCCCCCTGTTTAGCCATTTTCCCCCTAAATTTTTCAATTTTTTAGTCACATTTTCACCCCAAAATCGCTAAAATCTTCCCCATTTCTAATTTTTTCAATAATGTATGCATGTAAGTTGTAAAATCTACATATTTTAACTATTATTTTCTACATCTATCATGCAAAATATAAGTATTTCTAACTAATTATACATTGTAACTAATTACTTATAATTATTTGTAAACTTATTAATATAACAAAAATTAATAATATAAGTAAGACTAATCTCTATTATTTTTGTTGTTACCTAGAATATGATAACTCGTATGTGTGTTTTTAGAAATGAAGAAAGTGAAGAAAAAAGGCAAATTTATTGAAAGTAAAATTGTTAATATAATTTATTTGTGAGGATAAAATTGTTAAAATTGATTATTTTAGTAAGAAATTTTTAGGGTTGGTTATTAATGTAAAGGAATGTTAAAATAAGGTCATTATGAAAAATTTTCTATTAAACATTCTATCTATATTTTGCGCAACACTTTTAAACCCCTAAATAACCTCCAAATTAAGTGATTTAAAAATTGTTAAAAAGTTTAAGGAGTTTAGTTTATATTTTAAATAGAACACTTTTTAAAATTTAGATCTTATCTTTTTTGAAATTATTAAATTATCCTTAGATATCAATTTTAACTTAAAGTTGCAATGAACCTCAAAATAAATTTTTATAATTTCCTTTCTATTCCTTACCATTCAAATCTCTTTTGATAGTTTTTGAACACTATTTTTACTATAAACATTATTCTAAACAAGGAACTTAGTTTACAAAACATGTTTAAGAACTTTATTCAGTTTATAGGCTAATAAACCTTACTTTTTGCTATAAATAATTTGTATATTCTAGAGCTTTAATCTATGCTAACTTAAAAATTCATATTCATTATACATACATATTGCATATAAGGGTAAATAAGTATTTTATTGAAGTTGAATTTTAATAGAAATATATATGTGTTTTTTAATGGCTAACGCTTCAGGAAAAGACTTAAGTCAGTACGAGGATCAATGAAGTGTAACTTTCTCCCAAATAGTGAATAAATTCTGTACAATGTTTAATTTGTTAAAAAATTATTTTCAATCTCATGCTTTGGTTTAATAAATTATTTTAAATTATTTTCACCTATTAGAATGTTATCTCGGCATATAAATAATTTGATAACAAATAAGTTTTGTGCATTGATTGTTTATTACTATTTTACATACTTATGACTATGATTTATTGAAATGGTCCTTGAGGCATTAAAATGTTTTTTGTTATAAATCTTATTTGTTGGTGATGAGGTATTGGGCATGTATTGATGTTTTGATATTATCGTAGTATTGCAGGAAGTAGACTATGAACGAACTTTTGTAGAGATCATATAAGTAATAAGGTACTAAGTAAGGTTGGTACAAGGGAGAATGTTATTGTGGAGCCCCTATAATGAAAGCTAATGTGAAGATACCGCAATTATCATCTCGTGGCTACTCATCTATAATTTGTTACTGAAAGCCAATGCTAGTGAGTCGAGTTATAATTTGTCAAATTAATTTTACAAACCAAAATATAAATTAATTTTTAAACAAATTTTTTTCATAATTTAACAGTTGCATGATTTTTAATATAATGAAACCTATTGATGGTCTTAAGTATTTACTCTAGTTAGTGTGACAACTTGAAAAATAACTTATAAGTCCGATCTTTTATAAAGGAATCAAACACAGGTCTAGACACATATTTTATAATATTATTTTAATTACATAATTGATTTTGAAAATGATATGAGATTTGTCAAGTAAATGAACATAATATTAAAATTTTTTTAGTATCCTGATACTTCTAAACTTTATGAGTTATATATTACCAACTTATTGCTCACTAAGTATATTTTATATTCATCTTTCTCGTTTTATTACTTTTGAGTTAGATTTTGCATTTACTTTCTCATAGTGGTGGTGGCTATAATTGTTACTGCATTATTTTTGGTATAGGTTCTATGATTCATTCAATGCTTTTTGGGGTCCACTAGTAATATAGTTTGATATTATATTTTTATATTTTTAATATATACTTTGGACATTATTTAAATTTGAATTTTTTAAAGATTTTTTTAAGATCCCATGTTATATGTGATTTTGAAATATAATGAATGTTTTCAACTATATAGGATTGATTGTCTAAAATAATATTTATTTTATAATCAAACATATTGCAGCTATATATACTAATTTTAGTTTTCTTAAGACTTTACAAGTATTAAGGATAATTTCACTTCTAATGGCTAAGTTTCCTACAACGAAAATAATTTACTTTATCTTTAGCTTTCTCTATTTTAGACTGAACTTTTTTAAAATCTTTCTTCTTTGGACCAACTTTTAACTTTTTCTTGGCTGACTTTTTTGGCTTCTTATTAGTTCTATTAGTAAAAATCATGTGGACATTCTCATGTTTTTTTTCTTTATTCATTTGCCTGTAATATTCTTAAAGCTCATTGAGCAACTCAAGGAGAGTACGCTCAATTTTGTTCAAATTATCATTAATTATAAATAATTTATAACTAGGAAGGAGGGAGTGGAGAATCAAATTCACCTTGATACGGTCAGGCATAATCACACCATATCCATCCAGGTGACTCATATGATTTATTGTCTTAATGACATGGTCATTTAAAGGCATTCCCTCTCTGAGCCTTATTCTAAAGAAGGGATCACATAACTTATACTCATTCACTCAAGAATTTTTGTCATGCAACTGTTATAAGGCGATGAGAATATCATAGGCATTGTAAAATTTTTCATGTTGGGTTTGAAGCTCTTTATTCATTGACGCCAATATATATTCCCCAAACTTTTTCATTATCATCATGCCATTTCTTATATACTTCTCGTTCATGATGTGAAGTATCACTATTTCTCTTAAGTGGAAGAAGAGCTTCCAAAACATAGTCAAATTTCTCAAAATCTAAAACTATTCTGAGATTTCTGAAACTATCATTAAAATTCTGTCCCCGTCAAAATATTGTTGTTCAATATTCTCAGGAGAGTATTGTTTGACATTTTATATGTTTTAATATCAAAAGTACAAGAGACTGTGAGAAAAAAAAGTATCGGTTAGTGTCTTATATATATTCAAACAATTTGAACAATAACAATTAAATACTTTAAAAGTTATTAAACAATGCTAATCATATTAACTCCCACTATTTAATTTGAATCCTACACTCTCTAAGTTAGGACTCAAAAATTTTATTAGAGATTCAATATTTAGTGGAGAATTAGATTCTTATTAGAGTTAATCAACCTCATATTTTAGAATCTTGGTCGACTAATCTCAATAAGTAAACAATACTTTTCTATCACATCTCATGTAAGTTATAATTTATTTTCCTTACCTTAATTTTAAACACCTCACATTTTAGAATTTTAGTATCCTAAGCCAATTAAATTCGAACCATTGTGCTTTTTAAAGATGTATCTCTCATCTGAACCTCACATACTAGAAATTTTAGTTCAGACAATAATATAAGCTTGAGAACTTGATAACTAAATTCTACAATATTAATACTGCATCCTTCATATTTTAAAATCTTGGAATACAATATCAAGTTATAAAACTTGTTGTTATCTCACCATGGGAGACATAGTTTTAATAATTTTAATAAGGTGTTAATTTACATATTAATCTTATATGTATCAAATACATATCTTAAACATATAAATTATTATTTATTTATTTATTTTATGAATAAATATACACTAACTGTTAGCATATATATCATATATACATATATGCACGTTTTATTCTGAATAAAATATTTAATACATATTATATTAATAATTCTCTAATTATTAATGCACGTGTAACTCTTTAGACATTATAAACAATTTTGTTAATTTGCTTGATTTTTTTAAAAATTCTCACAAGCAATTTTTGATAATGGTTGTATTGGTTTTGTAGTTTTTTGATAACTAGTTCAACTAGTGATCACGCTATACATATTTGTGTTGTTAAACTAATCTAATGTTTTGTTTTGATGTTGTTATGCATTTTTTCATGCATGAATGAACATATACACAAATATTATATATAGGACCGTGCATGTTATTCTTGTATTTTATGTAAACAAACACAAACATATTCATCCAATGCATATATATACATTAAGAAAAATGCATAACACATATAAATAACCAACGTACATCATATCATGCATGAAATCTAATTTACATACAAAAACAAAATATTATGCATGCATATATATATATATATATTCAAACATTTAAAATATATATTCACATACATATAGTTAATTTCAATAATAAGTAACCATATCATAACAGAATCTCATGCATATATATACACATAATCCCATTACCTATATATGCATACATCATACGTCATGTGTCAACATTTGACACATGTATGTGTTTAACTAATTTAAACACATAAACCACCCACGAAAACAATTTTCATCACCAACACATATTATGGCCCACACATGGAAACATGAAATCAAACATATTTTGATTTCTAAGATGCATTCACATACGTATATATCTCATATACATGTATATGCATCATTGATGAAAATCAAATTTTCATAAAAGCATCTATTCGGCCATACTCCATGAATTCCATATACATGCATAAATCACCATGACACATCCATATATGTTAATGAAATAAAATTCTAACAACATTGAATCATAGGCTGAATTTTTAACTCTTTGAAACATAATGCATTTTCCAATGAAAATCAATATTTCATCAATGCATCACATATACAAGTATCGTGATATCATATATCATCATATATACTTCCATTATGACCTTTAATACATCAAAAGGAATTCATATTTGGTGAACAAAATCACACCCCATGTAACCATTCCATCATGCATTTCAAACTCATACAACATATTTTAATCACATTAAAACATATAAGAACATTCAAACCACCTCATTATGTGTATAAAATAGCAAGATAATGCATCTAAATGCATCCAATTGGAATGGAAAACCATTTCCCATGCATACCTCCCATTTGGCTGAATATCCCTCCTTTTGAATTCCTTTCGATTTCCAACCAAACATAATGCACATATAGGTTTATTTCATCACCATGAAACATTCAAACACATGAGAATTGATTGAAAATAATTTTTAATAAAAAAATCCCACCTTGGCCAAATGTATCCCATATGCATGCAAGTTTAGTTTTTCATCAAAACCATCACACAATACACTCAACCAGCACATCTATGGCCCAAACAAATCATTATGCATCTTCTAAACCCTTTAGAACATATTGGAAA
The DNA here is from genome assembly GCA_032402905.1 of Khaya senegalensis. NCBI lineage: Eukaryota > Viridiplantae > Streptophyta > Magnoliopsida > Sapindales > Meliaceae > Khaya > Khaya senegalensis. The sequence continues at coordinate 2,314,357 of CP135550.1, read as the reverse complement.
CTCAAATTTCCAGCAAGGAAAGCACGGTGGCCGAATGGTGCATTATTGTGCAATTTTATCAGTTTTTCAGGTAATCAAGCATGTTAACTATTCTTAACATACTTTAATACCATTTGTTAGATTGAAATGCTAAAATCATGCATAAAATCAAAATATGTATTTATTGAAACATTTTCATAAACACTTGATGTACCATATGTACATGTATCCCATAAATGCATAAAATGGTATTTTGGATGAGTTTAATCAATATAGAATTGATGAGGGATGATTTCTTACCTCCAATTGTGTGGAAGCACTATAATTTGCACCACCAAAAGCCTTTGAAAAAACTTGGCCAACTTGGAGAAGTTTTAGAGTTTATGGCAAAAATTCTTAGTTCATTTGGTAAGCAACACACATACATATACTTAAATTATTCATGGGTTTTCAAATTTGTTCTTACTTTTAATTAAGGGTGATTATGTGTCATGGATAATATGGACATTATTTTATAATTTGCATTTCACACATTTAAGTTTAAATCATTAAATACAAATTATTGGCCAACTTTTAATCAAAACGTAATTAAACATATATATAGGGGCCAATGTATAATTATCTCATAATTATATATTTTTATTCAAACTTTTAGATAATCAATATTATCATTTTGACCATGTAATTTTTAATAAATTATATTTTAATGCAAACTCAAGAAAATATTCTTTAAACACTTTATAAAATTTATAAATATTTATAACCATTATATATATTTATTTTGGCTTAAATATTATTTCAAAGATATTAGCCTTTTTATCAATAATATTTTTCTCTCCCAAATGCTTCACACTACTTTTAGTTATTGGTGTGCCATATGGGTTGTTTGTGGAATAGTCATAAATTTATTCTAAACTTTTTGGATTTATCGAACTATTCGATTATTAAACTATTATGGTTAATATTTAATAATGTATCATAATCTCCAATCCACAATAAAATCAAACTTCATTAATCCCCATCTTAATTGTACATGTTATATGAGTAAAGTTATTTCGTCATCTAATCCCAATCGATTTAAAATCCATAATAAATTAAAACTCTTTATTGATAATAATATGAACATCGATCTTTATGCGCTGAACTTGTTATTACGAACTCTTTTGTATGACATTTAATCATTTTTACCAAAATTTATTTTTTTAGCTATTTATCAATATTCGTTTGGGAACTCAAATTCAGATTGAGTCAGTAAAAATTTCGATCCAATATATATCGAGTCAATAGATCCAATCTTAACTATCACATGTTTCTAAATATAAATAATACGTGATCAAACCGATTTGATCATACAAGACGTAACTAGTTTCACACTTATATACCATATAAATTACGTGCATATTTCATAACTAATTAACACATTATTGAGGTTTATTAATTTTTTTTATAAGTTTAAAATTTTTTATTTATGTAATTATTTATTCATTTATTTATTTACTATACATGTTTGTTAAATATCAAGTTATTATTTTATAATTTTTTTTATAAAGAAGGTACTTTGAAATTTATAAATTTATTTATTTAATCATTTATTTATTATTTTATTAGGAAGGCTTAAATATATAAAAAAAAAGTTAAGAGTTTTGTGTAATTAAAATATGAGAGCTTGAATGATATTTATAATGATTTTATAAAACTATTTCTTCTTCTTCTTCCCCCATCGTAGAAACCTATTTCTATTTGCTCTCTTCTCTTCTCCCATTTTTCCTCCTCTTTTTTCTCTAAAATTTCTACATTTTGAAACCATGTTATTGCAAAATTAACCTTACAAAATCATAACCAAGCATTTAACTTCATAAATATTTAGAGAAATAAAAGAACTTTTTTATTCAGTTACAAATCTTTACATTAAAGTATATGAGTTTTCAAGCACCTAAAGTTCAAATACGACATTTTTACTATCAAAATTTGTTTCCATCACTTGCATCAAACTTGGGTATGTATTTTTTAATATTGAACTTCATTAATTTCAATTTTAATTGAGAATTTGTAATGTTTATGTAAATGAAATATTTTGCGCTATTATTTAGTTTTAATATTAGATTTAATTATGATATTTAGAGATTGATTATGAGATGTATGAGAATAAGACCTTACCATGGAATTTATTGTATGAAAATTGGTTAAATTATAAGAATTTTGGTATTGAATTAGATTTTTAGGGTTTTGTTTATGTTGAGATAGATTGTAATTTATGAGGTATTTTGAAACTTAATTTAAATTTAAAATAGTTATATTTGAGATTTAAAAATTAGGTTTAAATTTTGGTTTCAAACCAATTTGATTTAAGTTAAATTTGATATTGATAGGAAATAAAATAAATTTTTGATAATTTTAACCAGTTTGTAATTTTTATAATTTTATAAAAAATAAAAGTATTTTTAAGCAAATCTTATTAAAGACAAAATTATAATACTATTAAAAAACTTTCTAATGAGTACTTATGCAACAAATTTGAAATTCATTTGCCTTGTTAAAAGTCTCTCTCTCTCTCTCTCTATATATATATATATATTTTCATATTTTTACTATGTAAAAATTCAACCTTAGTGCATTTGTTTTCTAAATACATGAAGTATTGTTGTAAGTACTATAGTAAGGGTACTATAGTATGATGTGGTGTAGAGCAATTTATCTTCTTATTTTATAAACCACTTTTAAACCCATAAATAACTTTCAAATTAAGTAATTCAAAAATGATTGAAAAGCTTAGGTAATCTAGTTTATTTATTAAAAAGAACACTTTTCAATATTTTAATCCTATCTTTTTTAAAATTATCAAAATATTATTGTAAGTTGATTTTGACAAAAGACCATACTAATTATTATAAATGATTTTGTACAAATTTCAACCTTAATCTATATATCAACTTAGATATTTATGTTAATCATGCATTTATGTTTCATATTAAAGGTAAATGATTATTTTATTAGAGTTTGAATTATGATAAAAATGCATATTGTATTCTTTAGGTGCTGACACTTTAAGAAAAGGCCCAAGTTAATACAAGGACTAGTAAGGGAGTGTACACTCTCCCTTGAATAACGAGTAAATAATTATAATATTTAATTCATTAGACAACTATTTTTAAATTTCATATTTTTGTTTTAATAAATTATTTTAAACTATTTTGAGTCATAGAATATTAAGGTGACATGTAAATGTTTTGATATAGAGGTAAGACCTGTGAATTGTATGTTATTATTATTTTATAAATTTATGAGTGTGCTTTATTGAAATGGACCTTGGGGCACACACATATATATATATATATATATTATTTTATAAATATTGTTTATTAGTGATGTGTTAGCATTATTGTAGTACTACAAAAGGTAGCCCATAAACGAACCTTTAAAAAGACTATATAAGTAATTGGGCATTAGTTGAGGCTAGTATAAGGGAGAATATTGTCGTGGAATGTATCTAGTGAAAGGTAATGTGAGGATGCCTCATGACTACTTAAGCCGACGCTATTAAATTAGTTTGTGCTTTAATTAATTGAATTTTATAAATTAATTTTACAAACTAAAATATGAATTAATTCTAAAGATATATTTTTTATGTTTATAATTTAATTGTTGTAGTCTAATGAAACTCATTAGTGGTCTTAACTGTCTACTTCAGTCAAAGTGATAACTTTAAAAAGAATAAGCAAGTCTAAACTATTGTTAAGAAATAAAATATAGACTTAGAACATATTTTAAAGTACGATTTTAATTAAATAACTAATTTGCAAAATAAATGACAGTTGATATTGTTCAAGATTCATTTGCATATATAATCATCCAATTAGGCTTGGGCCCAAAGTGATGAGTTTACTAGTTCAACTCATTTTGATAAACTTTTCTTCATAATTTGGGGAAGTACTCATAAAAATTGTAACTCTATTTGTTACCTTTGCAACATATGAAGAATCGTCTCAATTCAAGGTCTACACCTTAAATTATAACTAAAATATCAAAGTATGTTCGGGGACCCAAAATTATACACTTGAATAATAGTTTTTTCTAACTACCTTAGAACCCTTTAAACTAATTTTGTAGGACCATAACATATCTAAACTAACTTAAAATTGGTTAGATTAAGGAAGGAAAAGAGAAAACATGAACATCACATTTCAAAAATCATTAATCGATGTAACAAAAAGAATATTTTAAACCTATAATAATGAGCATAAAACTGCAACTTCGAAGGCTCTGAAAAAATATAAGATTTAGGATAGAAATCATAATATTACAGTAATAAAACTGCAGGATATTACAATTTTCGTCTTCATAAAAATTCATCATCAAATTTTAAAATTGAAGTACTAAAATCTCTAGAGTTATATTATCAATACCTACTTGAATATGTTTCCTAATTCTTTGATTACTTATCGATCACTTTGCTTCCTACCTGATCCTCATGTGACCACAATAATGTCAAACAAAATTGATAATTCTCATAATATATGATTTGTTATTTTTCAACTTGGATATGACACTTACTTATAGGTCAATCTTTTTAGTATCATTCAATCTCTTTTAAAAGTCTTATTTTCGCAAGTCCAAATCTACCATGATTACAACTTTCAGATCATATTTAGCTTAGTCTAATCATTTAAGCCTTGTATAGGTTTAATAGATTCTTAAATTTGGTTTCTTTCATGGACTTTACTCATATATAGGGCAAACATTCATTATTGCTATCTAATGTATGTAATACTATCATGTTAATCTTATTTCTAAGAGTTGGTCTAACTTAAAAGAACAAAAAGCATATAAGTTCACCTAGTGGTGACAATTGTTTAAAAGAAAATAATAGAATGAATGATAATACATGGTATCAAATTCACAAATTATTTATAGATGATAGAACGAATAACGGAAAAGATGTACCTATAAACTTGAATTCAAATGGTTGCCTTTCTTATCAAATCATGAAGTTTAAGAAATTCTTAGCTTTACACACGAAGGAAATATTTTCCAATATAAAGACGTTCTACTTGATAGATTCAAAAGAATTCACCCCTAAATGGTGTTCTAATATCGTCGTTAGCCACTCAAGTTTTTGCATAGCAATGTTCTAGAAACTTAACATACGAAATTAATTAGAACGAATTTAGTTCCTGCCATTCATCTTCACATCTAAACATAGTTATGAACACTAAATTAAAGCTGTTGGAACTTTTAAATAGTAACTTTATGTTCTAGTTAATATACCAAAATCCTGATATTTTGCCTATTCAGCAACCAACCTTTGCATTTATAATCCTTAGTATATAAATCTTATGCATTTCTCATCTTCACTATTCTTCAACGAACTCTAATTCTTATGTAGCATATCTATTACGTCTCTTTCTATTCATGCTAACACAATCAATTATTAGCTCTGCATCTTTTTTGTTAACTCAACTATAGTCAAAATGAGATTATTATAAGATTTTTCTACTTCTATTCAATTAGTACCTTACTATTCTTTTACACAAAAATAGAAAGACACCATGCGTAACATTGCATTTTACAACCAAACATTTGAGCCAAAATGTCTAATATTTCTAATCTTTATTGCATGTTTTTGCCTATTGTTTTGATCTTTCAGATCATGCATTCATTGTGAGTTCATTCACCTAAAATTCCTATGAAATCAGGATTCTTTCAATTCTCTATTCGTACACAAATAGGATCCCTTATTATCATACCTTATTCTACTTACATAATTTTTCTCAATAAACATTTCTTGAGATATATTCTGGGCCATGCCTACACACAACTTGTAAGTTATACTAAATTTTATAATTTCTTGTTTACAATCATAGTACTTGTCATCAAAGTGTATATAAGATCCTTCCACCATTATATTTTTCAAAGCTAATTTGTAGTAACCTTATCATTTCAAAATAAAATTTGATATCTTACATAGATAATAAAATAATCACAAATCACAGAAACGAAAAAGAATGCCTCAACACCAATTTCCTTTACAGAGGAGTTTACATCTCCACAAGTAAAACTCCTATGCTACACATATCCATAAATTTTTATAGAAAATATTCAGCATCTTTAACATATCTTTTTTACTGAAGTTAAGAGAAACACACTGAAATTCTTTACCAACATGCAAAATTGTATGTAACAATTTTTTGTTTCTATTTTCACAATACAAAAGACCACATCCATTATTAGAAAAGAATAAATACAATCAAATAATTCATTTTCTTCGTTGAAGTCATTATTCCTTACTTCATTGTCTATGTCATTTATTATATAATCAATAATAAGTTTAGGTAGCTCTAAAAATTAAACAATTTCATCAAACAATTTCCTTTTTGTTAGTTTTTTCTAAAGAAATTTGATCATAAATTTAGACTTAACAAAATCATCATCCTTTTTAAATGCTTCTTTGATCAAATTTATAAGATTCACCAATTTATTTTGCGAAGATATCACATCATATAAATTAATACCTAAGATAAGGAACCTCAAATAGCTCTGTATTTGCTTCCAAATACCTATATGCATATAAAAGATAGGATACTGCAATCAATATTATCCTAATAAATTTTTCAAAGCTCTTCCTAGGGTTTTAAAGTTTTTATTCAACTTTTCTCTTTAAAGAGTACTAATATCTCAGGAATCACGTTTGTAAAATCAAATTTCTACGTAATGGAAGGCTTATGAGTGTATTGAAGCCTTTCATCAACATTCTCTTTCATATATATGAGTTCCTTGTCACTTTAGATCCTCTACATTTCATTCCAAAGAATTGGCAACACATACAATCAAATTAGTATGAAGATTCACATAATTCTTATCATCCATCCGTCTTTCTTATGCCCAAATCGGTATACCATAATTCTATTTAGTCTATTAAAATGTCTAACTTATTCAAACAAATATGTCCTTTTTCCTTAACAAAGTTCCTTATTCTTTTTTACTACATTTGAAACAAGCACGTTACTTTGTTGCAAAACTTTGCTAAGAAAGTTTTTAAGTTACATGATGCTCTTTTTATGATGAATTTGCCTTACACTGTCCTTTAAAAGATTCAAACTTCATACATACATGATTACAGGCTTACCTTCCTCCAATACAGCTGCTCCTTTTAGTAAATTCTTGTCCATCAGAAAAACTTAACATATTTATCTAACTTACTATCATTCTGTCAGATCAAATGCTTAAGTTTTTGAAAGTCCTCCTTATATACTTTTCTAAATCTTTTTTCTTGAAATCTAATTTGTCCTTCTTGACCATACTTAGTATAACAAGATGTTTTTTGTGGCACTCTTATACATAATGGTTCTTATATCAATTAGATCCTAACATAGTTACATTTAGATCTTTAAAATTGTATCCTCTTGTCTTTGAAATTGTGAACTATAATTCGATCCAAATTATCTTACAATCATAAACCTCTTAAACAGAACTTAATATTATCCCTATGTGATCAAGATTTTAACCATTTTCTTCTCCTTGAGCCTAACTATAATCAATCTCTGACCCTAAAACTTTCATATGTTCAATGTTCTAAAGCTCATTACTTAAAATCTCCTTCATATTAGATTATCTTCTTACCTAACATTGACTCTATCCTCTTGAGCCTTATAGATTTAACCTTTAACTTTACCTAAGCTCTACCTTTACCTTTGCTAACTCTGCCACAAGCTCTAACATATGGCTCTTGAGGTCTTGACGAGCTTTGATTCGATGAAGAAGCTCTCTGGCCTCTACTTGTGGTAGTTTCAACTTCAGAGGGGCATAATAAACTGTTAGGACATGAAAATAGAAGTCAAATAACATACAAATTAACCTATAACATCTACGAAAAAGAAAATGCACTTCGATCAATTAGATACTTAAAAAAGTAACATCTTGCTTGTAAGTATCTTGGACATACTTCACATACAAGTATTACACTCCTCTTATAGTCATCGACCTCTAAACCATGCTCTGATACCATTCTATCATAACCTAAAAAATTAAGATCGTAACCGACATGGAAGTGAAAGCATCCCACCTTTACAAGCCTTAAACAAAACCTGTATACAAAACTAATTATGTAGACATCAAACTCAGATAAAAACAAATCATATAAATAGAACTCACACGTATATACTATAGGCTGAATTATGAAGTCAATAAACAATAGTCAGAGAGCCCAAGGCTCTAGCTTTAGGCCACAGTGCGCTACTATAAAACTATATCAAATACTATACATCATGCATAACATCAGGCATTAGGATTCATACACAAATTGAATGAACCCATGTAAAAATAAAGACCACTACGTGGCCATAAGTGTATTATAACGTCTCAGTGCTCTTTTCGAAGTTCCAACGAGTACTAACCTAAGTGGTGGATCTTGCAAAACTAAAAAGTATAATTGAGGGATGAGTTTTTGAAAAACTCAGTGAGCATATATTGAAAATGAAAAGTATAACTTATTTAGCAAATTTGTTCTCAAGCATAAAAGTATAAAACCAATACTTCTTAGAAAAATTAAAGAATTTTCAGAATATCAAAACATTTCAATATAATAACTACATGGTTTTTGTAAAATCATAATCAATTTCAAAAAATCATATATATCAAGAATGCATATATAGATATATAGATGTCAATTATCAGATATCATATCTCCCTTCACCCCCTGCTTTCCACTCCGTACCAGTACCTTCATATACACATATATCAGAACGTGCAATTTGGGCATGTGTATTCCACCACCCCCACC
>CP135550.1:2234145-2305206 GCA_032402905.1 Khaya senegalensis | reverse complement strand
ACTCCCCCCTTTATAGCTCGCAATTATAGAGAATCGAAAATAAAAATCTAAGTCAAAATTTATAATCATAATTTTCAAAAATATATAAGTATAAAGAGTGTTTAATCAAATCATAATCATCATGTCATGGGGTTTAAACAAAATTATATAAGTCAAACTTTAAAACCCATAATGAAATCAAAAATAATTAAGGCAAGATAAATGCATCAGTCACTAAATTAAATACGTGCTACTTATATAAACTTTATCAAAGAATACATATTGTAAAATAAAATTATGAATCATTAGTTGAAATCAATGAGTTGTCAAATGAAATCAACTTATAAAAATGAAATTAAATATAATCATTCAAAATTAGATTTATCCACTTACTATTGGAGATAAGTTTTGGATCACACTCGTTATGATGTTAGAGGCGGTGGAGGATACTCCTTTTGCAAATTTAGAATACAAAGTAATATATTTTAATGTTAGAAATGATTGATGAAAAAAAAATATTTTTGAATTAATGTCTATAAGTTCAATTCAAGTTTAGAATGACCCATTGGAAAACTAAGGTGATAAATTATTTTATGAACTTTAGGAAACTAGATTCAACATTGCCTAACTCAAGTTATAACTAAAATACATGAAACCTTCATATTTTATAAAGGTTTTACGGGTAAGTTAACCTTCAAAATTTATTGAAAATTATCACAATAAGTTATGATGCTAAAATTTCGATATCCTCTTATATGTCTACTTTTCATAGAATTTTATGAATTAGGATTCAAATAACTCTAACTAAATCTATAACATATTCTTTATCTGTTGTTCAACTTGCACACCCTTGTAGAATAGCCCAACTTCAAAATTTTGTTGGGAATTCTTTCTATGAAATCTCATGCTAATTTTTAGATATGCTATTTTATAGTATCTCTAGTTTTCATATAATTTTATAGTGCCTTAATTTGAGTTCAAGAACTCAAGATATGAATAAAAATGTGAATATTGTTTACTAAACTTTTAGATTTTGGGTTTCATGAAATTTAATGATTCTAAGGATTTCCAATGCTCCATTATTTATCTAATAACTCACAACACTTCATAAAAAATATTATAATCCATTCTTAAACCCTAATCTAGCTTAAATCACAAAATTCACAAAAAATCAATTTCTAAAACTTAACTAAAATCAACAATTAATAAAGGAATTAAAGAAGAAAGCATACCTTAAATCTCTTAAAACTTAAATTTTAAAAGATTTACAAGCATTGGGCTTGATTGTGGAGTTTTTAGGTGATAAAAACCGTAGCCTAAGGTTAGGAGAGAGAAGAGAATGAAGAAGATGAAGAATAAGGAGAGCTTATATGGTCATCCAATTGGGCTTGGGCCCAAATTGAATAGTTTACTGTTTCAACTTATTTGACAAGATTTTTTTTCATAATTTGGGAAGTTTTTCAACGTAAAAATTATAACTCTATTTGTTAGTTTTCCAATGCATCAAGAATGTTCTCAATCCGAGATCTGTAACTCAAATTATAGGCAAAATGTCGAAATATGTTTGAACACCCAAATTATATACTTGAGTAATAATTTTCTCTAGCTATATTAGGATCATTTAAACTAATTTTGTAAGAACATAACATGTCTAAACCAACTTAAAATTAGTTAAATCAAGGAATGAAGAGAGAAAGCATGAACATCATATTTTAGAAACTATTACTCCGTGTGACGGAGAGAAGGCATTAAACCTATAATAGTGAGTATAAAGCTGCAGTATTAAAGATTTTAGAAAAATACAAGAATTGAAATAAAAATTATAATTTCACGGTAATAGAATTATAGGATATTACATTTTAATGATTTATCTCCACTTTTTCCTTTTGGATACTTACAATATTTTGGTACAAATCAATTTAGATTTTCTTTTCTTTATAGTTTGTCATGACTTTCTGTTTTGTATTACTTTTGGTTTTGTTTTCTAAGCAACGTGTTTATCTATTAGTAATGGGTGCTCAGGGAAATGGGGACCGCAAAAGCAATGAGAAAAGCCTTGCCTTGCCTTGCCTTTCCTGTAGAATTTCCAAGTTTAATTTTTTCTTGGATTTTGTCAAATAATTGAGAAAGAAAGAATGTTCTTCACAAACAAACAATCCCAATAATATAAAATCAAACATTTTCCTTGTCTCTTATATCCCATCGAATTGAATCTTAAATCTCTTTATAAATATTTTACCAGTTGAATCAACTAATATGGACACAAATTATATGTATTCTTTTATTAAATTTCAGAATTTACATAAACCTTGAAGAGGGAATTTTATTATGGGTACATCATATACATGCATAAGAAAAAATGTAGTAGAAAACTAGAAGCCTCTGAAGTTACTGAAGCCTTAAATCTCTTGTGACAATTGAAAGGAGCTCTTTAGGATTCTGGAGAGAGCTTGTTGACTCTTTATCCAATGTTGGGACTGCCGAGAAATATTCTGTGAAAAATTGAACTACTAAAACTTTTTGAAATTGAAGAACCGGTAAAGAATACGATTTGGAAACGACAGTGTCATTTACTCATTCATTTTTAATCAGCTTGGTTTGAAATATGAGCTTTGGCATGGTTTATTAAGAGTATGTATGAAATTGTTGCGTTTGTGCTTAATTTTAAAAGCATAACAAGTACCTGAACTTTTTGTGAGTCTCTCAAGGGAAAGAGAAGCGAGTGTTCGTTCCTCGAGAGGTCTGTCATAGTTTGAGGATTCCAACAATTGTGGCACGAGTATTGAGCTTGCGGCGGATAGAAGGTTTTGATCACTGGTTGAATGGAAAAACCTGCTCATCCATGAAACTGTGAAGAGGCTTGCTCTTGCTAGACTTGGGATGCCATTTGCTATGCAATTCGAAAGTGCTGCCAAGAAAGACTTATTTCCACTCTTGATCAGTGCAATTGCTGCCCTTTTTTGCCAAATTTCTGTTGCCTCTTCCTCTTCATTCTGAACATTATAATGTGTACAAAATTAACCAACTGATCAATGAAATTTAAATTTACATGTCAGAAAGAAAAGATAACAAACTCTTACCGAGGTTTCATCTAGAACTGTTCCTTTGCTGAAGAATGAATCGTCTGAAGTTTCATGGAAACCTGCTAGTTTTAGAAGCCATTTTTCTGTTGCCGGCTCTTCTGTGTGAGAAGAAAATTGACCTCCCAACATGAACAGAGCTTTCGCTGATTGTTCTTGAATATTTTCACTACAGTTCTGGCAATCCAATGCCGCTATAGTTGCATCAACTGCTTCTTCTCTGTATATGCTGCACTGTGAATGATCTGCCTGCAAAACAACTGTTGCTTCATCTGGGAACTGTTCAAAATTATGAATCAATCAAAACTATTGAACACCTGAAAAGTTTGCAACTGAACAAACTACAAATTAAATTACCAGAAGATCAAGCTGTAACAAAATTGCTGCAACAATGGGGCGTTCTTCGGGTGGAGCTCTTTGAAGATAGACTAAGAAAATGTGCATGGTGTTGAATCCACCCCATCCACTATTCAATCCCTCTAAGAATTTTATGATCTTTATTCTTCTGTAAAGAATAATTTTAGGAAATTAGCGAGCAAATTGAGATTCATAAATAACCAAAAATCTGTTGTTAGACAACACTAAAACATTGTACATACCTGGACAGGCTGAGTAATTCTGTTAATAAAGCAATAACACAGCCATTAGAGTTCTGGTTTTCACCAATGAGGAGCTCAAGAATTGAGGCCTTATTCAAATTTTCAGCCAAGTAATTCCGGCACCTTTCATCAGCACGAATACAACAGAGAATGATAAAAGCAGTCTTTTTCCTCTCATTGATTCTTCCTTTCTCAATTCTTCCCATAAGCAAAGCTAATCCCCCAAGAGAAACAACTTCTCTTGCATTCTCAAAATTTTTATCCTCATCAAAACCATTGAGAAGTTGTTCCAGAAAGTAAAATGCTGCCACTTGAGCACAGCAGCATACATTGAACAATGTCTGCAACTGATTACCAAACTCGAGCACGCGAAGAACTAATGGCACCCATTCAGTTGATATCATCTGTTTTGCTTTTGGCTTCAGAAAAAAAAGCAGAACAGCAGCTTTTAGAAATAGACTACTGTTTCTCAGAAGTCTGATGAAAATCTCAAGCTGTGGATCAAAATTCAATACTATCTGCCTATTCAATTCCTTCTTCGAAACCAGTTCAGCTAATATCGATATTACCAGCTCTAGAACTTCATCATCATTTGAGGCAAACAAAATCTCGAGCATTCCCTCGATAATGGGAGCTTTTGATAACTCAGATTCAATGGCATGATCACCATGGGAGTTTAACCAAATTTTGACAATTACTCGGATTGCAATTTCACAATCACTTAGAACATCTGAAGAGCAAATTGTGGTAATTGCCCTACTCAGTTCGCTTGAAGGAGGCCTAGTTTTTAATTCATTCGTTATCGAATTTCTCCTTGTATGATTTCCATTTGCCAAGAATTCTTCTGCTGGCATACTCTGGCAGGTAAAGAACCGAAAATAGTCCGACTTTTTCTGTCTCTCTGACCATAATTCAGTTGTCTGATTTCTATTATTCTGCAAGAATGAATAAGAAAAGGGAAGTTAACCTCCATAATTTAGGATTGAAGAACTTTTTTAATAAAAAAAAAAAAAAAAAAAAAAAGAGAGACAAAGATAGTTACTCACACGAACATAATTGAAGTTGTAATTATCTGTATCTGTACTTAGTATTTGTTCTTCCTTCAGACCACACGCATCGATTGGAGCTCTATTTCGATGATCAAGATCCATTGACCTCCGGTCTGTGGTACCGAACACTGTTCTTAATCTATCATTGGTTTAGCAATGGTGAATTAGATTACAAAATCAACTTGAAATTAGTACTTACCTCAAATGAAACAAAAAATGTTTCGATATGATTAAAAACAAGCTTGTTATACTTACAGATTCTTGTTTAGGGAGGATTGCGAGGAATAAGAATCTGCAGATCTTCTTCTTGATGATCCATAACTTGTTCTTGATGGCAAAGGCACAGAAGGAACAACAGCAGAAGCTTTAGCTCCAATTTTAAGCCAATTTTTGTAGTAAAGAGCAAACTGAATCGTTCCCATGTCCATGTGATCATCATAGACTTTGCTCAAAGCTTTCATTCTTTTTTCCTTCTCTCCGTCACCTGAGTTTGAGAGAAATTCAATTTCTTTATGATACCAAACCTTGAGGTGAAGAAGATGTGGTACGAAAAAATGTTCCCAAAGATCAGGAAGCAAGTGGGTTCTTGCCAAAACAGGCGAATCGCAGAAGACTTGAAGCAAATGTCTGGCAGAAATCCTATCATTTTTCTCGAGCTTGTAGGTGATTGACAAGTAGAGTTGTGCAAATGCTGAAAGATGAGAATTTGGTATTCCACAAGTTGAATTATGCCTGGTTTTTTTAGAATTCAAAGAAGCAACAATGCTCAAAAGCTGAATTGAATTTCTTAACAACTTCATTTTAATCTCTTTCTTTGTCCCTTTATCTTCAATCAACTTATCAATGCTCTCAACGCCAAGCTCCATGTTTGCTAAAATCCCATGATCTGATTCCTTTCTTCTTCTTTCCAAACAAGACACAAACTTTTGTCGAATACTTTCCCGGAAATCCTCGTCCTTCACATACCTTCCTATGTATCCACTAAGTATGGATATCACAGCTTTTATAGCAACTTCATCAATTGCAGGCTCTTCTTTTCCTAAACCATTAGATCTTAATGATTTTGAATTTGTCCTATCCGAATCCGAGCATTCTTTTTTAGACGAATTGCCTGAATACCCTTTTCCTCTCAAACTTTTCTCCGCTTTCTGCTTCGAGAAATCAAAGCTTTTGACATCACGACAAATGTATATAGGGAGAGCCACAGACTCATCTGGTGCAGTTCTGTCTTTAAACCTCAATGGTTTTGTCTTCTTCATCATGAACCGTCCACGCTCGAATCCTTCATCTGAGAGGAGCTGTTGCAAAGAAGCCATGAATAAACCTGGTTTTGAAGAAAGTTTATGAACATTATTTTTGCCCGAAGAAGAAGAGAAGATAACAAAGAAAAGACAGCTAGAGAAGGAGAGAGTGCGAGTAGAGGTGAAGAAAGCCGCGTAAGTGAGGACAAGAAGACTTCGGAGATTTTCATTGGCTATACGTTTTGCGACTTAAGGAATTTAGAAACCACTGGACGTAACGCATGTTAAACTTCTTATTTAACCGAACCGAATTTTTTACTTTTTTATTTTTTTTAATTTAAGAGATAAAATTTTGAAATATATTTTTCATTTCAAATATAAACGAAAGTGAAATTTTCATTTAAATTTTACAATTTATAATAATAATATCTAATAAAATAAAAATTATATTAAATTTTGTTATAATATTTTTATTAAAAAAAATGAACTGAATAATGTGATAGTTCAATAGTATTAATGAATTGAACAATGTGATACAAACAAAGTTAGAAACAAAATCAATCAATCAATCAATTAGAAACCCAAATTTCAAAGTTAACAAAGTGGGAAGTTTACAAAATCCCAATGAATAGTAATGGTAAAAATTTGTGCAAATAATTGTCAAGTTGATGATCACATGCATGAAATTTGGAATATTTTGAAAATGATAGGATATACTTGCATCTAGGAGATTATTTCTATGATGGTTGGAGGACTAGTGTGTGATGCAATATATGGTTTGTCATATATATAGGAGAAAAAATTGACCGTTGGATTGTGACGCATCTGTCTTTTTTTTTTAATTTTTAATGGAATTTCATTGTTCATTCACGGGAGCATGGATATTTTCAAAATTATGGGCTACTTTCTTTGAATATTCTTTCTACTTGCATTGAATAAATTATTCAATCAATGTCAGGATGATTATAATATAAATAAAAGGATTGTAACATTCAGACCCCTCAAGTTTATAAATAATAATATAATCTGTCTCTTATATCAAATAGACCCTCAATCTGCTCCCTTACAAATGATTGAACTTGTTTAGTGTTAAATTACATGTTTAACATTGTTATGGTTATATACTCTGCACTTTTCTATGGAGGTCTATCTTGGAGAGGTACTAAAATTGGATCAATAAGTGACTTCTGAGAGTAACTTCTTGGTACTTTTATTTATGATGCAACCTAAATTTTTATGTTCATGTGGACAAGTTATATTCCCACATGACTCAGAACATAGAAACTAATTTAGTAGACAAACATAAATTATACCTTTATTTATGAGAATTTAGAAGTATAAGGACTGAAATGATATTTCTACTAACAAATAAGAGTATTTGTATTGCAATTTATATAACTCAAAATTGTTTATATTTAGAAAAAAAAAAAAAAAAAGAAAAGACAAAGAGAATATTTAAACAGAAACATACAAATTTGTAAGATAAAAAAAAATATGGAGAATTGGTAATTAGGAAAAAAAAAAATTATAAATTCATGAGGGAAGAAATTAAAGATTCAATAAATTACAAAAGAATAAAAGACAAAACAGTTTGTGCAAATATTAACATTACATAATATTCATAGATTTATTAACGTCTTCTGGTTCTTCAATAATGTCTCTTCCTATCTATTTTTCTCCTCCTCTCATTTTTCAATGTTAATTTTCTTCTCTCTGTCTTCTCTGTCTTATTCTTTGTATCTTTGTTTTCGTTATTCATCTGGCATTTCTCACGGTAACCAAAACCGGTTCAATTAACTTGAAGAAAGAATCCAAGAAAAGAATGAGAAATAAACCTTGCATTGCACGCATAGAAGTCTCTTTTAATGAAAATTATATGCTTTCGTTTGCATCAATATATGAATAATAATAATAATAACAATAATAATAGTTTGTTTTCTTCTTCTATTTGATTAATCAAATTCAATAAGAAAAATAATTTTTCTTCTTTCACACATGCATTTTTCTTACTAGTATTATTATTGTTATTATTATTACATATCAATTTGTATACCGATATTTATAAAAAAAAAATATTGTATAAAAAATGTAAAATAATAAGATAAATAATTATTATTTATATAATATTAAGAGTATGTTTTAAAGGATGGATATTTAAAATCACATATTCTCTCTTGATGTTCATTTAAAGAAAAATATTTATTATCAAAATTTTAAAATTATGGTGTTTATTTACACTCTTTAAAATATCAAAATTGTCCTTCATTATTCTCTTTGTGTGGCCACATGCAAAACTAAATTTTCCCTGTCTACGTTTCAGTCATTTTTTTTTTTTTTTTATACTTACTAAACTTTTACTTTTCTCTATATTTTAATCCTTTTTTTATTTAAGTAATATATTAATGTTAGAGGTATTTCTCATTGAAATCCAAACACATTTTCTTTTTTCCTTTTTTAGTGGTAGAAGAAGAATATTTGCTACTTATATTTTAAATTGTATTTTAAATCTTTTTTGTAGCATTTAGTAGGAGAAATTTTGTTATTTATATTTGGCATTTAGATATTTTATTTTTTTAACACTAACATTGTTTACAAGTTATGGATCCGCTTTAGAATTTACAAAGATATTACGATAATACTCTCCGGATTCCTAATTTCAAAATAAAAACGATTTGGACGCCCAAACAAGGGAGAAGTATTACCCACAAATTGTAGACAAATTGAGCCCAGCCCCTCAAACTCCAATCCTAGTGATAAGTTACTGTTAGAAAGTATTTACCACCAAACTAAACTAAGGAATCATGCAATTTATACAATATTTGATGCCGCTAACTTTTCTTTTCAGAGATTTGAATATTAGAAAATTACACACATGCGCACGCATACACGGCGTGCACACAGTAAGCTGTGTGAGAAATAAAATTTATTGTCTAAAAGTGCATATAAGATAAACAAAATGCATCTTCAAAGTGAATGCAAATAATTTGGTGCCACCAAATTAACCTTAAAATTCTATATAGGTTACAATAATACACAAAGATAATACAACTCTGAGCAAATAGAGATACTAATGTGTGTGTATTTACTAAAATAAAAGTTTTATGAATTTCAAATATTCATGAAATAACTATTTTAAAAATAACATAAATTTTTAATAGATATTTTTATATGTTTGGGAATTTTTTTTTAAAAAAATTCTTATTAACTGAAATTAATTATGGAGTTAAAAATTTAAGAAGAATTTGATCACGTGTTATGACAAAGTATTAAAATAATTTTATATTTAATTTTTTAATAAATTTTAAATTGATAATTTAAAATGAAATCGACCCATCAAAGACTTTGAATAAAGAAAATAAATCAAAGAAGGGCTTGTTGTGATGTCAATTGAAAATCTGAAGTAGGGTATACTTTTTCTTTATGTAATAATAATAATAATAATGTCCATAAAATCCAAAATTGGGAATGGACGATGAAAGAACATCAAATCACAATGTCCGTGCATGGAAATACATGGAATCTGCATGGAAGGATAACGGAAAGCAAGGAAATAGTGGGCAAAAGGTTCTCGTCTCGGAAGCTCTTTCTAGTTGGAAGTCGTCAGAGATAATAGCACTTCTCGTGATCTGTCAAAGAAGCATGACGTGGGGTCTTGGTATGGGGTGTGGTAGGGTCACGGACCATACGAATAGACCTAACGGCAAGAGAAGTTCTATTCAAAAAGATGATCGATCTTGTTTTAAAATAAGGTCCTTATCTTCCCTGCAAGATTACTTCTCCTTTTTTTTTTTTTTTTTTTTCTTACTCTTATCAGGAATTAAAAAATTATCACAAATTTAATACAGTTTTGGATATGGTTAAAGTATTCAGCACTAATAATTTATTTTTTATTTTTTAAAAATAAATTATTAAAATAATATTATCGTTCAAATAATTTTTTTTTTATTTTTAATTACTTAAATTAGATATTTTATAACTTAACTAGTCTTATCATATCATTTATTTATTATATATTTAATTTTTAAAATCATAAAATCTATTAAATATCTAAATTTAGTATTTTTCATTTATTATTTACTCTTTTGTTAATATCATGTGATGTTTTTATTTCTATTAATTTTCTTCTCAAAGACAGTTTGGCATTTTTCCAATGTATCAAACTTTCTTCTTTTGTCACTTACCATAACAACACCACTTTATGACAAAAAAAAAAATTTGGATTGCAGATATGTGACTTTCATATTGGTATTGTTTATTATATTTTAACAATTTTTTGAATAGCCAATTTATTATATTTCCTTTGGGGAATTGTACCGTAAACAAAAATGGGAATGAGAAACTGGTTTTAGTAAAAATTAGAAATAGAACATAGAAGGACAAGTGCTGTTGAAAGAAAACAAAAAAACTTTCCTAAAAATTTAGCATTTTAGTAATGGTTAAGTATTTATTATAATTTATTTAATAATGAAATTTCAAATTCTGAGATGAATTTTAAAAAGAGTTTGATATTACATTTTGTTAACAAATGCTAATTTATATTTAATAATATTCTTTCCAAATCTACACTATTATTATTCTTATAAAATACGTCTATTTAATTAAAAAAATCTAAAATTTATAAAAACTTTTAAACTTATATTATAATTTATAATATCTCGTATTTATGTAAAATTTAATCAACTACAATATTCAGACACAGTCCAACTTAATAACTATATAGAAATTTAAAGTTGACACAAAAGTCTTTCACCCAAAATATTTGGATAACAAATTTATACAAGGTTTAGTCTTGTAGGCAATTATAATTAATTATTGTATATTTTAAAATATGCACTATATTTTTTTAAAAAATAGATAATTCATTTCTTAATAAGTATAGTATCAAAGATTTTGATTTAAAGATACATTCACATAATAAAGATTAATGAATGATAACAATTATGATTATTCATAAAGTTGTCAATAATAATTTATTTATTAACGTCAAATAACATAAGTTTTTTCCTTTAAATTATGCTTAATTTGTAAGTGATATAGTAGAGGTCTTGGATACAGAGAAAATTGAAGAGTTTCACTATCATAATTTTGGTTAATTAATTAAACAAAGCTAATTGGAAATCAATGAAGAATTTGAGGTTGAGGATAGTGAAAAGCCAAGCCCAAATAGTCTCGACCCATATAGAATTCTCCTAGCCCAACAAGAGGCCCACCTGAATTTTTAACTCCATCCTCTAGAATATTTCTAAGGAATTTTATTAGGTATCTCCTCTTAAATTTATTCTAATTTCACTTTACGGTACTTTTTGTAAAAATATACACCTACCTTTCTTTTATATTGTTTAAATTATAAGTTGATTAACTAAAAAATAAATACATCTTTGATTTGTTATTCTTCAATTTGTTCTAATCTTATTTTATGGTACATTTTGCGAAAATAGACACCTATCTCTTTTCTATATTGCTTAGATTGATTAACTAGAAACAAAAATATTATTGATTTGCTAATTCTTCTAAGTAAAATTTTAATTTACTCATTTTTATTTTTTTTAATTTATTGATCTTGTGTATTGATTTATATTCTAAACTTTTAATAATATAATTTTAATTAACTTAAAATAAATATAATTTATATATTTTAAAAATAATTTTTATTAAATTTATAAAATTTTATAATACAATTATTATGGTAAAAAAAATGTCCTAAATAATAAGAATTAAAATATTTTAATATTATTATTGATTAGCATCATCTTAATATTTTATTAATTAACATCATTTACATATTTATATAATAAAGTTATTTTTTAAAATATCGATTATAAATCTTGTATGGAGTAGTAAATAATTTTAAATTAATTTGTTAGAGAATTAATATGTGTGTGTATTATATACAATTAAGATATATTTAATGAAATATTATTTTGTTTATTCTAAAAAGTATACACAAGTTCTAAAATTTAAATAAAAATAGATAAATTAGGATTTTACTTATAAAGTATAAATAAATCAAGCATATATATTTTTTTAATTAATTTATGATTAAAATAATATAGAAGGAAAGTAAATGTGTCTTTTCATAAAATTTATCATAAAATCAAATTACCACAAACCTTAGAAAGAATATCTAATAGAATTCAATATTATTAACAAAGATAATAATTTTAAAAAAATCATTAATGAATAATTTTCTCTCTCACACAACAATATTTATATTCATAGTGGAAATTCAATGTAAATACAAATTCTCAATTTAAATTAATGTGAGAATAAAATTTAGTTAATAACTTTTTGTTTTTAAAAGAAAAAAATTTAACAATAAAAAAAATTAAAAGATATCAAAGTTAATTCACAATCTAAGTTAGTATTGTAAATATATCAATTGAAAAATTTAGATACGATTTTAATACAATTTAAAATAATTAAAGAAATTAAAAATATTGTTGTCACCATCTTTAAAAAAATCTTAAAATGATATAAGTGACCTTCTTGAATTTAATCTTACCAAAATAATTGATTTCACCATTTTTGGATTGTTATGTCTCAATCTATCAAATCAAGTACGTAACAATCATTGCATACCTTTAAGGTATACTTATCTCTGGTATTTTACAAGATTGTATAAGTCTTTTAATATCTACTTTCACCAAATCACATATAATATACATACCAAAAAAATATAATATATGATTTTTTTTTTTTTTAACAAATGTAATATTCTACAAACTAAATATCTCCATAAAATTTTTTTGAATCCCTTATAGAAAATATATACATAAGTACCAATGGAGAAGACTATGTACCTATAAAAAGTCTCCAATAAAATGTAAGCTACGAAATCTATGCCTAAGAATTTGGACCAATGACCTTCTAAAAACATGTTAAATTTGAAAATATTTTTAAAAAATATGAGTGTGAAACCTAGTAAATAGATAGATTACAGTAGAAAAAATTAAATTACAAGAATAAGTGTATTATATTTAAAATTATATCATTCATAAAATTTTAATAGATTCATTCATATTCAAATAAGTCACAAAAAAAATTCTCTTATGAAAATATGTGAATATTTCAATAAAATCTAGATTTATCTAGAAATTATCCTTTGATACGTCTCTTAGTACACCTTTGGTATATCTTAAGATCCGCTAATAAATTATTTCATATAATCATATAAAGTTAAGTCATTAAATTTACTCATTAGCATTAGCCTAAATAGAAAGTGCAATATTAAACACTTATCATTTCTAATACCTATACAATGTACACTCATCATATCAAACACTTATCTTATCTAATGTCTATGCAATATCAAACCCATTCCTTTATTCTTTCATAGGTGATAAAAAGAAAATAATTACTTTATACTCTATCTCTAATATGGAAGGAAAGTATATATCTATTAACGTATTATATATCAATATTTATACATAGATGCACTTACAATTAAGCACTTATACTAAGTTACAAATTATGAAATTATTGTTGATATGTAACATAAATTTAATAGTATTTTAAATATTTGATATATTTGTATTATGATATTTTGATTTATATATTTTATTTAATTATTTTATTATTACATATTTGTATATTTAATAAATGTAATAATGCCTTTATAATAGTAAGTTCAATTAATTGAACATTATTCTTAAATGTTCCTAATCAAGCATTATTATGAATAAGATAATAATAATGTATGGAGACTAATATATATAGTAACTAATAATAATATGTGTTTGTTATGATATGAAATATCAAGTCAACACATGAGTATAACTTAGTGAACTAATATACTAAACTGACTTAATATAAGAGAACTACATGGATAATTATATAAGTGTCATAAACTATTCTCATAATGACAATAGTGTATATAATCCTTAAACTTGAGATCACCATGATTTTCAATATAATAAATGATATATTTTGATATTTTCAAATGTCATATGTAATAAGATAGATTATAAAAAAAATAATCAAATATGTCATAATTCGTATAGAGGGATATGTATGATCAAGACAAAATTTGTTCTTTTATATAATAAGAGTGATATCTTGAGTCTTTTGATTAAGTGAGATTTTAAAAAATACATAGCCATACTCAAATAAGTTAATATGTGATATTGACTTTATTAGATAGAATAAGTTTATTCAAGATATCAAAAAAATATAATTGAATAATACGAAAATAACAGATTTTATTTATCGTGTTCAATTAAAATATTTAGAATAAATGGATTGAATTGTATGATAACATTAATCATAAATCACGGATAAAGTGATGTCAAACCATTGATATTCTCATCATTTGGATAGTCATGATATGTTATTAGATATCACTCATTACTTATAATACTAGAATTAGATTTTAGAGTTACTGCCAACGTTAGAAGATTCTATTGGATCGCATATTAAGATCAAAAATATAATAATATATATATAATTCTAAATGAGTTTAGGATTTATTGAGTAATTTAAATTTAAATTTTAACTAAATCCATTATGTAAAAATTAAACTAAATTTATTAGTTTCCACTTTACTAAATAAATTAAAGTTTATAAAAAAGTCCAACCAAATAGTTTAAGTCAAAATTGAAGATTTAAAATAGTAATATATAACGATGTGATATTTATGTTTTTATGGATGTGCCTAGCATTTATTTTTGACATCTTTACTCTTGATAAGAGAAGAATGCACAAAATATCACGTATTGAAATTATAGAAGTTAACACTCCGATTAGATTTTTGATCATATGAATACCATAAAGATATAGAGAAGATTGATCTGTATTTGTGATTTGACAAAGACTGTCTAATTATAAGTATGTACGTATTTATGGTATTAAAACATATACATATGATAACATTAAAATTTATCGTATGAATCTTAAAAAGCAAACTGATTTTATATATATATATATATATAATTTTGCTACACGTGTATTTATTTGTTTACTTCCAGTGGTATCAGAGCTAAATTACGAAAAAAAAACCTAGACATTATTCTTTGTATATAAATCCGCATATATGTGTTACGACATGTGCTTGTGATTAAATATGGTTTTAATCGTTTTTCTTTATATATGAATTTATATTAATGCATTACAGTATGTAATTGTGACTAAATATAGTTTTAATCATTTTTCTTCGTATATGAATTTATATTAATGTATTATAGCATGTGATTGTGACTAAATATGGTTTTAATTATTTTTCTTTATTTATGAATTCATATTAATGAGTTACGATATGTAATTATGACTGAATATAGTTTTAATTGTTTTTCTTTGTATATTAATTCATTTTAATGTATTATGGCATGTGATTGTAACTAAATATAGTTTTAATTATTTTTCTTTATATATTAATTCATATTAATGTATTACAGCATGTGATTGTGACTAAATATGGTTTTAATTATTTTTCTTTATATATGAATTCATATTAATGTATTACGACATGTGATTGTGACTAAATATGATTCTGATATTTTTTTTTTTTTTGTGTATGAATATGATTATATTTGATTTGAGTTATTAATTTAATATGATTAAGCTAATAAGGTTGTTTAATGTGATTACACACATTCTGATCGCATTGTTTGGGAGAATTTAGAGCATGAGCTTTGGCAAGTGCGAAGGTAAGTAATTCTGTTTATCTTTCAGGGGCTCTGTCCCCGAACCCCGTAGAAGCGTTGCCCTTTGATCCCACTTGTTGACCAGCCAGTGAAATTGCCACTCGTTAACCAACCAGCGAAATTGTCAATGAGTCAACGTAAGGTTATATTTAAAACCCTAGTTTAACTTTAAATTATTAATATAATATAATTATAAGTTTATAAATGTATGTTTTATTGAGTATAGTGATATTTATGGCCTAAAAACCAACGTAATTGGATTAATGAAACTACAATCAATTATATTTGATGAAGTTGTATTTACTCTAAGATTGGGAACATCAATTTGAAATGCACTATAAATACATTTATTTTCTAATATATGTATGAGATGTATAATATAGAAAAAAATTAGTTAAAAAAATATATGGGTGAATTAATGTATGAGATGTATGATATATAATGAAACGATGAGTTTATTTCTAAAATCAAAATTCCTCGTAACTAAAGTATTTAGTCAAGCTTTCCTATGAAAAGCACTTGTTAAGGCCTTGATTGGATATACATGTGCTTGCCAAAGTAAGATACCATATCAATCTTGGTTGCCAAAGTAAAATATCATATCAATCTTGGTGAGACACGATGAGATAATAGTGATATCCAAATTGCTATCATTGGGTTATATTTAACTAGGTCATTTTAATAGAATTGAGAACATAAAAATAATAAATTTGTAAAATTAGATTTTAGTGTTATTGTCATCGTTACGAGAATTTATTGAGTCGCACATTAAGATCAAGAATATAATATATATATATATATATATATATATAATTATAAATGGGTTTAGAATTCATTAAGCAATTTAGGTTTTAATTTTGATTAAGCCTATTATGTAAAAATTGGATTAAATTTGTTAGTGTCTACTTTACTAAATAAATTAGATTTCATAAAAAAATCCAATCAAATAGTTTAAGTTAAAATTAAAGACCTAAAATAATAATATATAAATATGTAATATTTATGTTTTTAAGTGTATGCCTAAGGTTTATTTTTGATGCCTTTACTTTTGAGAAAAAAAAAACGTATAAAATATCACGCACTCAAATCATACAAAATACGAGTACTCTGATTAAATTTTCAATTGTGTAGTTACTATAAAAATGCAGAGAAATTTGATCTGTATTCGTAATTTGAAAAAAATCGTATAATTAAAAGTATGCATGTATTTATGATATTAAAACATATACATATGATAATAATAGAGTTGATCACATGGATCTTAAAAAGTAATTTTTTTTTTTTATGTAATTTTGCTACACGTGCGTGTATTGATTTGCTTACAATTATAAACATATTTACATATTATATTCATCAAAACATATATCTACAAGTAACATACACTATTCTTAAATTATATTTTCTTTGAAATCCACTTTTACTACAACATTTCTACATCCATATTTATAAAACATTCATAAATCTTTAATTTCATAAAAGATTCAAATATTTAATTTATTTTATTAAAAAAATATTAAAAATAAATTTATATTAATAAAGTAATAAAATTCATTTTATTGAAAAATATTTAAAAATAAATCCATCTACTCACTGTTTGTGGAAGGATCCACATTCCCAACTCTAATCTCTCAGCTAAATCGGATCTCTTGCTACTGTATCACTACCTATATAAAATTCATTCACATATTAACTATTAAGATACCATGTTTGTCCTATGTATGAAATCTTAATGCAATATGTGAAGTACATATACTTCTAATTGATGTTTATCGAAATATCTAGTTAACATTTTATTCAACATGTCAAAACTATATTACATTCACGTAACAATATGCTTGGCATCTTTATACTGATCCATATAACATATCTCACTAAAATTTATACTATTTTTACAAAGTTGATATGTATCGAGTCTCACCTATATAAATTACTTCATAGTCGACACCATATCAATTCCAACAAAAATTTTTCATTTCTAAAATATATTCTAACGTAACACTTAAGTTCTACCTAAAAATAATAAAATTTCTGTAAAATAATTTATACCGAAATAATACTTCAATTTTCTTCTAACCATTATTAAATATATAATATTCAACCTAAGAAAAACATTATTATTAAATACACCAAATAAACCTATAAAATCAATATATTCTACACCAAAATTCATATCCAATTTTTCTCCAAAATCTAATCATTTTAAAAATTTTACAACACTTCACCTACATCACCACCATAATTCTATCATATTCACCAAAATTTCATAAATAAATTCTTATTTGATATAAACATATATTCAAGTATATACTCTTAATATCAATTAAATATCAAGATAAAATCATCAAATCATCAATTTTATCATATATGAAAATAATAAACAAACACACACTTATATCTCAATTTTAACTATTTATGGTTTCTTAATTTCTATATTTAAATCATGCTTCTTACATAGTTTTAATATGATTTTAAACTTAAAATAGAGTTCAAGAACCTTAGCAAAATTTTCTTGAACAAAAATATACTTTTATAGAATTTTCTCCTTAAATTTCTCCCCTTAATGAAGTTTAGGTTGAATCAAGGCAATCTTTTGGTGTTTTGCTTACTTTTTTTCAATTTTTCTTATCTAAGAAATTTCCTACAACCTTTTTAAACTACATGTAATATCATCAAATTTAAGTAATTCTATGATATCTTAATATAATTATTTTTATGGTATTTCTTGAATTTTGAATTGAGAAATATATAAGATAATTTTTAAAATTCTAGTTAGAGCCATTTTGGTTAAAAAAAATAAAGAGGTCTAAATAATGGTAAATGACAAAATTATTATTTCAGTTGGGCCTTGATGGACCAAATGAAAGACGATTGAATTAAGGATTGTATTTTAGTTATTATTAAAGAAAAATATAGATTGGATAACCCTAAAATGGCAAGAATCGCTAGTTTGTTAAAAAAATGATAATTTTGTTGAAAATAACAAAATGGTTAATTTATAAGGGCCGCAAGGGTCAGATTAAAATTTAAATTTTTAAAAATATTAAAAATGTTGTTAGAAATATATAGAAAGAAACGGAATCAAATTTGGATCTACGGACAAATTGGTCATTTCATAAAAAAATTTTGAATTCCTAGTCACCAAAACCTGATGGACTTAAATGAAAAAATATGAAAATGAGCTTGGTTCTTCTCTAATTATTGTTAGGGCCTAATGAAATTTTAGAAAGTATTGGACAAGTGTGTAAAAAGAGAAAATATTAAGAGAAGAGCATATGGTTTAATTCATTTTAGCATATCTTCATCTCTCTCTCCTAGACACGAAAATATTTCTCTCTCTTTTCTTTGCATTTTCTTTGGTTTTCTTTCTTTAATCAACAAAAACATAAGGAAAACTTAGTTTTTAAACTTGGTTCAAGAAGGAAAAATTGGTTATCAAAGTGAGCACTTCATTTTGATACCCTAATTTTATGATGTTATGGTTGTTAAAATTTTAGTTTATAAGTTTGTGTATTGTTAATGGTAGAAATAGGTGAAAAAGAAGGATAAGAACATTATTTTGGTGGAAATTGCATAGTTAAGGTAAGAAATACAAAACTCTAATTTTTGACAATTTAGGGTTTTATGATTTGTTGGTAATTTGATGGGTTTTGTTGAATATGTGTGTGGTTAAGGTAGTTGAGCATGAAGGATGATAATTTATGTAAAAAGATTAGAAGAATTTTTGTTATACATATATATAGGTTTCGGCTATTGTTCATAGGGGTTTTGTATGCTTGAGTTTGATATATTTTGTTATATTTATAGATGTATAAATGTATTATGGAAACAATGGAATTGATAGGAATTGGTTTGGATGTATAAAATAGAACAAAAAATATAAAAAAAAAAAAGAAGACAAAATTGTCCATTTTTGATACTGTTTATTTGGTATTAAATTATGTATTTTGATGTGTTTAAGTATTAATAATCGTATTGTGAAAAAATAGAATTGATAAGAATTGGTTTGGATGTGAAAAATGGAAGAAAAATAGAAAAAAGAAAAGGCAAAATTGTCTAGTTAAAGTACTGTTTATTTGTTGTTGGGTGATTATTTTAGTTAAGTGAATGTGTGTTAGTTAATTGAGTATACGTGCATGAAAAAAAATTCTATTGCCGAAGATTATATATGAGTGTGAAATTTGGAACTGTTTTGAATGTTGATTAAATATATATATATATAGAGAGAGAGAGAGAGAGAGGGAAAGAGAGAGAGAAAGAGTTGTGTGAAGTTAATAATTAAGTGTTATTTTTATTGACGCCTCATTCCATCAACATCCATCTTTCAACGTTGAATGTTTAACATAAGAATACATTAATATAGGTGCGCGCGCGCGCGTGTGTGTGTGTGTATTAAATGGATTAGAAGTGTATGTGTGTGTGTATGTGTGTGTGTGAATTGGTTATTATTACTATTATAAATATTTTTTTTTTATAATTAATTTGGTGGTAAATATATTGGTAGATATTATGATGCAGTTATATATATAAATTAATTTTATATTGGAACAAAATTATATAAATGTTGCATATATGATTATCAAGATTTTAGTAAATTATCAAAATACCCTTAAGTAATAGTAAATGGTAAATTGGTAATATGTGTATATGATGAATTGTGGAGAAATATATAAGTGGTCAACATTCCTACGGTAAAATTATTGAATTTCCTTACACACTAACAAAGCTGCTTAAGATGAAATAAAATAATGATTTATTATTTACTGTGGTACTCTTTGAAGTATGTAGAACTTACAGTCGTCCTTATGGTATCTAGGATTATATGTGAAAATTACGACAATCCTTCATGGTGCCTTTGAATATGTTGAACCCATAGTAGGAAACGACAATCACCATGGCACCTTTAAGAGCATGTTGAACCCATGATAGAACTATGAGTATGCACAGGTTATACATATATTGGTGTGAAAGATGAATAATGTGATTACGATTTATAGTTACCTAAAAATGACCAGTCAAATGAAAAGAGAATAGAATAGTAGAAATTATTATTTGTATAGTTAGAATATTATAATTGTTAAATTATTTTCTTGAGTTTTATATTTTTTACTAAGTAATTCTAAATTACTCATTCTGTGGTTGAAATAATTTTCAGGTGCAGCTAACAAGATAGTGGAGCCAGACAAATCCTCGAGAAAATGACATGTCAAGAGAGTTGGACATACAAGCTTTTTGTTGTTAAAACAATTATATTTTTGTTATAAATCGTATTTTTAATAAATTGTATATGTTGTAAATAAGTATATGTATTAAATTGTGATAAATACTTATTTTGATTATAATGAAAAAAAAAATAGTGATTTTTAAATACTATTTAGAAGTCATTATTTATTATTTAAATGGGTATAGAATTCCTGCACTATAAAATAGTTCTTCAAGAGTGAAAATTTGTCCAAACAAGAAAGAAGGAGAAAAAGTGGTAGAAAAGTGGAGGATGTTATAGGAAAATAGTAAAAAATGGGCTTAAACCTAAATTAAACTAATTAGGCTAAAATATATCTAGCGCATCATAAAAATTATTTTTAACCAAGATGAAAAACTAAAAATAATCTTAACAAAAATTATATTTTAATTCTTACCCTTAATTACTAGTTTATTCACTAATTTTAAAAAATATCCTTGTAAAGTCATTATTATACTATTAAGATTTTAACATGTATATAATATAAAATATAACTTAAAATCATAAAATTTAATACTTAAATATATATAAAAAATTCTACTGATCATATATCTCGATTTCATGCTAACTAAGTATGCATATATTCAATGTAATATTTTTATATTTATAAAATATCATAAATAGATATGTAATATATCTAAAAAGAGTTCTAAGGAGTAAATAAAAACATGAGTTCTACATGGACACTTTTTCTCCACATGACCATTTACACTTAAAACAACATTAATTAGAGGATAAAAACTAGTAAATATTTAGTGTCCATTTTTATCTTTGCACATAAAATTTGGATAACAAATTTATATAAAATTTAGTCTTATAGGTAATTATAATTAAGTATTATAAATTTCACAATAATTTCAAAATACACACAATATATTTTTAAATTAGAAAATTCATCACTTGAAATATATATTATCGATAATTTTTATTTAAAGATACATTCATATAATTAAAGATTAATGAATGATAACACTTATGATTATTCATATATGTCAATAATAATTTATTTGTTAAGGTTAAAAAAAGAAATGTATTTAAAAAAAATTAATTAATTTATATGCGATACGATAGAGGTCCCTGAAGAGTTTCAGTAATTTTGCATGATTAATTAAAACAAAGCTAATTGGAAAATAATGAAGAATTTGAAGTTGAGGATAGTGAACAGCCAAGCCCAAAGAGGCTCCGCCCATATCAAATTCTCCTAGCCCAATAAGAGGCCCACCGTATTTTTTTTAAACTTCATCCACTTGAATATTACTAATAAAGATAATAATGAATTTATATGATGTGAATGCTTATTCTTGTATATTTGAAATATGCAATACATATCATATATTATTTGTGTAGTTGATCAACATAATCAATTTTATATAGTGTTCCATTCTAAAGATAATATTATGAAAGAATAAGCAAATAGAAATAGAATCTTATTAATAGTAATTTTCTTTCCCAAAACAACATTTATATTCAAAGTGGAAATTCAAAATAAATACAAATTCTCAATCTGAATTAATGTGAGAAAATAAAATATAGTTAATAAATTTTTATTTTCAAGAAAAAAAAAACAACTAAAAAAGAATTAAAAGATATTAGAGGAGATATACAATTTACCAGGAGTTATCAATTTGAAATTTTTAGATACAATTTAAAATTATTACAAAAGTAATGTGGTCACCAACTTACTTTATTTATTTTAAAAATTATTATTTAAAATTAAAAATTTTACTAGATATGTCACTTAAATTTTATGGTAATTTCATTTTATAACAAATTTTATGAAAATATGCTTTTATCTCTCCTCTAACTCTAAATTGATTAACTAAAAAATAAATATACTTTTAATTTATTTATTCTTTATAAATAAAATCTTATAATTAACCTTATTTAATTTTTAGAGTTTATTCAATATATTTTATAAAATAAATTAAATAATATTTATCTTAAAAAAATTACATACACACATATTAATTTTTTAATAAATTAATTTAGAATTATTTTGCAACTACATATAAGATTCATAATCTACTTTTAAAAAAAATTAACTTTATTATATTAATTTTCAAATGATGTTATTTTTTTTTTTTTTTTTTTTTTTTTTTTTTTTTTTTAGAGCACTTTTACACTATAATAATTATATTGTAAAATTTTATAAGTTTAATAGAAATTATTTTTTAAATAATATGATAATATATTAATAATATTTATTTTAATTTAATTAAAATTTTATATTTTTAAAAGTTTAGAATATAAATTAGTACATAGTATAAATAAATTCAAAAATAAAAAAATTAAATAAAGATAAACAAATTACAATTATCAATAATAGATAAA
Organism: Khaya senegalensis; assembly: GCA_032402905.1. Lineage (NCBI taxonomy): Eukaryota > Viridiplantae > Streptophyta > Magnoliopsida > Sapindales > Meliaceae > Khaya > Khaya senegalensis. Next base: position 2,282,050 of record CP135550.1, on the reverse strand, counting down.
TTAGAGATATATTTATTTTTTAAGTAGTCAATTTCGGATTAGAGAGAAAAAATATATGTCTTTTTATAAAATTTGTCATAAAGTAAAGTTATTATGAACTTCAGGGGAGATATTTAATAAAACTCTTTAAAATTATAATAGTCATTCGCATTCTCATTTTATTCTCCCAAAATTTTTAAGGTGTTACATTTTTTTTAATTTATATATAAGGTCAAGTTATAATATTAGAATTGAAATTTTAACAGTATTATTAAAGATAAAATTTTTGTGAAATAGTAAAAATACTTGTAATTTGTTGTTGTTTTTTTAATTATTCTTATTCTTAATTAATTATTCACATTTATTGCAATATTTAAAAAAAACAAGAATTTTTAAAACTTATATGAATATTTGGAATGTATTAGCTTATGATACAAGTGAGTATTATCAAAGTCTAAAAGAAGAGGTGAATATCTTATTATTTCAAGGAGGAACACAGCCCACACGCACATAATTAGGCAACACTTCCAAGAAATAGTTTTCAAATTTGTTCATACTCAAATTGCTTAGGCAGCTTGCCCATGATAAAGTACAAATAAATCTCCTTCAATAACACTAGTTTTTTCATTTTGAAAGAATGATTTATTGAATTAGGTGCATTAAATATCAAGTTTGAACCATTCAAGTACTTTAACAAACTCTTAAAATGCCAACATTATATATATCACATATATGCTAAATATCACAAATAGATGAGTTTATTTCATACTTAAATTAATTGAATATGAAGAAATACCTTCAAAATTATGAAAATGTTACAATTTACACCAATTAAGGGCAAGGAAGGCTTGGCCAAAAATACACAAGGGAAAGCTAAAGGTTTTGTTTTCCAAACTTAAGAAAAAATTGGTAAAGTAAACATTTATATACTTAAATATATTCATACTTTTACATAATTGCCCTCACTTTTAATAAAGGATAAATACCTAACATGGACAACATAGTAATTCTTTAATATTTGCCATTTGCCTTTTGATGCACTTAAGTCTTTATCCTTAAAAGTAATACATATACTTAATTATTAAGTAAATATAATTAAGTATAACTTTAAAAATTTAAGTTTAATTATCTAATAATTACATAATTATATTTAGATCATTTGATAATCTATATTATCAATGTAACCATGTAACTAAATTACATTATTATGTAAAGTTAAGAAAATTCTTTAAACACTTTAAAGAATTTATAAATATATATATTTATTTCAATTTATATATTATCTTAAAAGTGTTAACTTTTTTATCGGTAATATTTTTTTCTCTTAAATATTTTTCATTACCTTTGGTTATTGGTATGATCATGTAGGTTTATTATGAAATAGTTACAAACTTATTTTAAATTTTTTGAGTTTTGAACTATTTAAAAGTTCAATAACTATGGTAAATATTTAGTAATATGTCATAGTCCCTAAACCATAATAAAGTAATACTTCATCTAACTTCATTCCAATTGTACATATTGTATGAGTAAAAGTACTTCCATCATTTGATTTTAATCGAATAAAGGTCCATAGTATATCAAAACCTTATACTGATATCAATACGAAATATCGATCAATATGTATTGAACTTGTCATTACGAACTCCTTCATGCGACATTTAATTATTTTGGTCAAAAATTTATTATTTTAGTCATTTATCGATTTTCGTTTAAAAACTTGAATTTGTATCAAATTAGCAAAAAGTATAATCCTATATATCGAGTCGATAAATCCCATCTTGATCATCATACATTTTCAAATATAAATAATATATAATTAAATTAATTTTATCATATAAAATATGATTAGTCTCATACTTATATAATATATGAATAACGTATATCTACACTAAATTCAACCATGATATTTTAAATCAAAAGATAATATCACACACTAATACAATTATATGATAAATTATTAATTACATGCATTGCCAAATAATTTGCTGTTGTGATATCATATTCAAAAAAATAATTTTTTAACTATTTAATATATACTAATGTTCTAATAATATGACTTTTACATTACCTACATTTATATTATTTCATAATATTCACTGAAGACATTCAATATACTTATTATATGATATTGTTACCCATTCAATATCACTTCCATATAAAATAATTTTAATAATCTCATTTAATGTTTAAATGAATTACTTGGACAATTTATAAATATACTTTATTTGTACTCATGACAGATTAAAAGAAATAGTTTATATTTTAAATAAAAAATTTTCTTTCTTTTCATTAATAAATAAATATATATACAAGATAAAATATTCTTAAAGCCAATATCATGAATAGTTTTTAGGGTATATTCAAATATATTGTGAATCGATCTACCACATTTTTGCTCTAAGAATGGAGTCTCGTGCAAAACAAGTCAAAAATTTTTTTAATGTATTTTAATAATAATATAGTTCAAATTCTTAAATTTAAAATAAATTTTACCTTATTTTTTATTTAATTAAAATTTTCTTTTCCACATTTAGCAAGTGAAAATGAGATTGAGTAATATTAAGTTGAAGCTTGGTAACCAAAACTAGAAAACAAATTAAAATAAAGTTTGCAACTTGAAATTACAAACTCATAATATTTATATAAAAAAAAAGTGTTATATAGATCTTATCCAATATCATTATAGTTAAAGCAATAGGACTATTTAATTAATAAAATAATAAAAATTTATTTATTAGTGACGAATGTTAAAAAAGTATAAAATAGAATCCATCAATTTTTTTAATCACATTAATTAAATAATAAAACTTACTTAATACCTTTTTTATTCACTATCAATAAATGAATCATATTTCATTAATTAGATAACTCTACTATATTAACTATGCTACATGATAGAAACGTTTTATTTAAAATTTTCTCTTGTAAAAATAATACGAATATTTTATTATAATTTATTATATGTATATATATTTTTAAATATACATTAATAATAATTTATTGATATTGTAATTATTTTGCATATTCTATAATTGAATCACTGATTGTATTTTTTTAATCCAAAATTATGCAAAATTAATATTTCTTAAAAAGGTTTTCCCTAAGTTTTCTTGCTATTATAATTTTCATACTAAATTACTCATTAGTCTAAATTTAAATAGTACACGAATATCCCAAGGCATGTTCAACATCCTTATCTATCACTGTTAAAAGCACGTTTGATGATTCATCTAGCACGTTCGACAATTTCATACAAATATATTCTATAATCTTGTCTAAAAATATTAACTATATTTAAAGAAGACACTCCTATAAAATAAATAATGTGAAACATGGGGCAGATGTGATACATGTCCATTAATAATGAATCAAATTATTTAAAATAATAATTATATTTTAAGATTTGATTAATAATAAATTTGACCAAAAGTATAAAAATTGAGAAATTATTTGTATTTTTTTTAGTTTTTATGTTACTATTTTAAATTTGTATTTATATTTTTAAAATTTTTTGTTATATATTTTAAAATTTTTTTATTTATATTTATTTTATATATTTTGATATTTTTTATTATAAAATTTATATAAATTATTATAAATTATAAAATTAAAAAAAAAATCAGTATAAAAATAAATGAACGCACGATAGCGTTTCCAAAAAGTGAAAATAATGTCAACCGGAACATTTTCTTACCAGTTTCCTTTTCTTGGTCTTTTATTTCCGCGTGTCCCCCCGTCTTTACGCTACAAATCCTTTTGATTTTGATTTTAATTTTAATGGGTATTAACTGTTAGATGCTTAAATTTTAATATAATAACAAATAAAGACATATATTAGTCCTTCATAACAAATAAGTTTCTCACAGTAGAATTGGATAAAATAACCAAATGAAATTAATAAGTTTAATTTGACTCTTTTGTCTTCGATCAATTCACTTAATTTTTTTTTTCCTTTATGGGATTTGCTTTTTTGATTTGATTTTACGAAAGAAGAGATAAAAAAAAACTAAAAAATTTTAAAATAAAAATAAATCGAACCGCTTAATTTAATTCAATCCGATCAATATAACTTCAATTTTGATGAGTTTACAATTTTATAAATCCATGGGATTTTAAATCAGTTCAGTTTTATCAAAACCAAAATTGAATTTAAATTTGTTCTTCCTGTTAGCGGGACTTATCTGTAATGAAATAAAAACTTATCTGAGGGACTTATTCGTTATGAATGATCAAAGTATGTTTCTATTTGTTATTTATTAGGAACTGATAGACCTATCCACTGTTCTTCCAATTTTTTTTTTCAATTAAAATTTTCAAGTTAAAGTTGCAAAAGGCTTCGTATGCTGAATCCATTGACCAACTGTTCCCTCAACAGAGTGACGCCATTGCTGAAATAAGAAGAACCCAGCAACCACTGCTTACACCATCTCTCTCGTCATCAAAACGACTTCATCTCCTAGCGAATCATTTACACAAGCCTCTTCTTTTAATTTTTCCTCTCTCTGCTTCTTAATTCACTGATTTTGTTGTCCCCGCCCTCCCCCTTCTTTTTCTCTCATTCTCTCTTCTCCATCTTTGTCTGCTGCTCATTACGACTTAACTTATCTGTTCCTTGCTTTCTCTAATGATCTCTGTTTCTTGCTTTGTACTCTTATGTAAATTGTACTGTGTGAGCTGTTTTTTATTATTCTTTTGTTATTTGGTAGATCTGATAGCAACCGAAAAATTTGTGTGCCGTGTTGTTTTCTGGATTTAATTCAACAAAAAGGTTTCTTTTTTTGTTTTTGTCTTCTTCGAGATTTGATGTTATAGATTCTCTAGGATTTTATGGTTTATTATGCTAATTCGATGGCGCTGGAAATTCAGGCACGGTAAAAGAAATGTTTGCAGGAATTTCTCAGTGGTTTTCAATTTAGGGTCTTTTGTGTGTGTGTGGTACTTCATAGTTGCAGTGATAGAGAAAATGGAAATAGATAGCAATTTTACCCATATATATTTTGTGAATATTTATCTTGTTTAGGCATTTTCTACTACTAACCTCATATAGACAATCTGATTCCTGAGAGTTATAAACTGCTGATTTCTCATTTCTGTTCAATTGGAGTGATCCCAGTTCCATGGTTCTTAGCATTTTGTTTCTCTAGCTTCATTTTAGTTTATTTTCCTTGAATTAGCAATAAATAGTTTTGCTTTTGAGGCTTCTAGGAAACCATGACTCATTGTTTCTTCAAGCGTCATAATCTATAGCGTAAACTCCTTTTTAGTTTTTAAATGGCTAATTCAACTGAACCATCATCATCTTTGAGCTTTACTTGGTCACATCTATCAAATGGCTCAATTAGTCACAATATATCCTCATATTCGGCCTCTGAGTCAGGTCCTAATCTTGAAGTTATAAGTCTAAGCAAGCTTAGTTCAAGTTTGGACCAACTCTTGGTTGATTCAACTAGTGATTATAGTGATGCTGAAATAATTGTTGAGGGTAACCCAGTTGGTGTGCATCGATGTATTTTGGCTGCCAGGAGTAAGTTTTTTCATGAGTTATTTAAGCATGAGAAAGGATCAATTGATAAGGAAGGAAAATCAAAGCATTGTATGAGTGAGTTGTTGCCTTATGGCAAGGTTGGACATGAAGCCTTTTTGATTTTCTTGAGCTATTTGTATACTGGAAAGTTGAAGCCTTCTCCAGTGGAGGTGTCAACTTGCATTGATAACGTATGTGCCCATGATGCATGTGGCCCTGCTATTAATTTTGCAGTGGAAATGATGTATGCTGCGGCTATATTTCAAGTTCCAGAGTTAGTTTCACTTTTCCAGGTCAGTACGCTGTCTTTGTGCTGGTTATTGGTTAGTTTTATTGAGCAAAATTAGCAATTCATTGAATACATGCCTTAGGTATAGTTTAATAGTTGCAATGGTGTGATTTCACTAAATTTGCTTGCTCACCTGATGGAAGAGGCAAAGTTCTACCTTTATGTTTTCCAATGCCAGTACAGAGCCACATATAATGAGGTGCGAAGTATATTAGATTGATTGTGCAATTACAATATCCACTCACTATCACTTGGGAACTGTCTACTGGACCCTTTCTCTTGTACCCCAAACTATTGTTTTGCATATATTCTTAACAAATTCAGATATATTTTTCCATTTTAGTTGCATGATTATAGAATAGTTAACTCATAGTTTAGCACAGATTCAATCACTAGGTCTTGGTTCAATCATTGTGGATACGTCTTTTTCCCCTTTTAGGTGCTAAATTATTTTGTTCGTTCTATTTGCAGTTCGATTACGTGATTGATGGCTATTGCTCTGTGCATTCATGGAATTTATTTTCACTGTACTTATAGATACAAGGTTTTGTGATTAAAAATTTTGATTTTAGAATTTAAATACAACAGGAGTGATTGTTCTTATGTTTCAGTGATTATACAAAGAGTCTTTGTCCCTTTTAATTTGTTATTTCTATCTATCAAATTTAGGTCTGCAGACACCAAGAGAAAACCATAATGATTTAATTATCTACATATTTTCAGCGACGTCTTCTTGACTTTGTTGGGAAGGCTACTGTGGAAGATGTTATTCCAATCCTTTTGGTTGCCTTCCATTGTCAATCAAGTCAGCTTCTTACTCAATGTATTGATAGAGTAGCACATTCTGATCTTGATAGCATCTGCATTGAGAAAGAACTTCCCAATGAAGTTGCAGGGGAAATTAGAGTTCTACGCCTCAAGTCTCTTTCTGAAGATGAAGATCATACAGTTGCCGTGGACTCTTCGCGTGAAAAGGGAATCAGGAGAATACACAAGGCACTAGACTCTGATGATGTCGAACTTGTGAGACTTCTGTTGTCTGAGTCTGATATAACCTTAGATGAAGCCAATGCGCTCCATTATGCTGCAGCATATTGTGATCCAAAGGTGTTGTCTGAGGTTCTTAGCCTTGGATTGGCTGATATCAACCTTAGAAATTCTCATGGTTATACAGTTCTCCATATTGGCTCAATGCGCAAGGAGCCATCAGTAATAGTGTCGCTTCTGACTAAAGGAGCTTGTGCATCTGATTTAACATTGGATGGGCGAAGTGCTGTTACCATCTGTCGGAGGTTGACGAGGCCAAAAGATTATAATGCAAAAACAGAGCAGGGAAAAGAAACAAATAAAGACCGGATATGTGTTGATGTTCTAGAAAGAGAAATGAGGAGGAATCCAATGGCTGGTAAAGCATCTACCACTTCCCGAACATCAGCTGACAATCTGCACATGAAGCTGCTATACCTAGAAAACAGAGGTATTATTCTGCATATGTTAATTTTTGTTTATATTCTCTTGAAACATTTGAAGTTATTAGTTGTAAAGTGGTATGCTGAAATAGAATATGCAAAAATTGAAGTAATTATTATGCATAGAGATCTAAGATAGCCTCATGGCATTTCAATGACATGGGGTATGCTTGTGCCAAAATTTTGAGGGCTGAGATTTCTTCCTTCATCCCATCTCTACACTCCATTTTTGCCATCTGTACTACACTCTAAATAAATAAAATTTTGCATGTCCATGAAAATTGAATGTTTTAAGAAACAAAATTGGTTTTACTATGTAGTGCACTGGATTTAAAATGCAAGACCAGTGGATAAGCTAAAGGCAGAAAATTCTAGGTGCTTAAATAATCCAGCAATAAGTTAAGTTAGTGGTGATCATGCAGGTTTAGGTAAATGAGATCATGTCATGGAAAAAAGAGAGCTGAATTCAGATTCTGGTTTACATTTAATACCTTATGATAGATGTTGCTTGCACGTTCAAAGATGTCCTATTTATGGAGTTGATCTACAGTGTGGTTATGGCTTGACCTCCAACTTGACAATCTAATTTGTGTCTTTTATGACTCTTTTATGCTTGAATAGATGAGTTCTAAGTGGTTTTGTACACTGCAGTGGCATTTGCGCGATTGTTCTTCCCTACTGAAGCCAAGCTAGCTATGGATATAGCACGTACTGAGGCAACAGATGAGTTTTCTGGTCTTGCTGCATCAAAAGGTTTGAGTGCAAACTTAAGGGAGGTTGACTTAAATGAGACGCCTGTAGTGCAGAACAAAATGCTTCATTCTAGGATGGAAGCCCTAATGAAAACTGGTAATTGCTAAGTTTTCATTATTTTCCACATTCAGATACTTTTCTTACCTTAATTTTGATTGAACGACTAACTTTTTTCATTCTCCCTTATTTTGTATTAAGTCTTAACTATTGTACAAAGGGTTTCTCTAAAATATCTACTTTCTTAGTGATTGACTGGGAATGCGTTACCATCCACCTGAATTGTTTAGGGAAGGTAAGGCTGTGAAAAGCATAGGTCAGAATCTAATAATTTAAATCAATACTACTAAATTAGTTAATTCACCAGTTATAATATCTTACAGGTACGATGTGTTTAGTTATTCTGATAACTGTGATTATATTTCAAGCGGTTCATTTCTGATGGATTCACCAAATACTAAATAGAAAACATGTTATTGACTGTATGTGCTCATTTATAATTTACTTTTAGTGGATGAAGATTGTGATGGGCCTTGGTCTCTTCTGTAATGTCTTCTTTTTTTCTTCTTTTTTTTTTTTTTCTTTTTACATTTAAAAACATTGCAGATTGGCAAGATCATCTCTTAATCCATTTTTTCGAATTATAAATTGTTGTGCTGCTCTGGATTGGATTTCGTGGCATATATATATAGTACCATTTACTTAATTAGGGAATTTTTTATTTTCATTTTCATGTAGAGATTACTTGGATTTCTGTTGTTGATTGTTTTAGCAGCAAATAGGCTAGTACAGACTGTATCAGACAGTACCTCTGTGACATGTTCATTTTCAGAGCACCTGGTTACAGGGGCTATTTGCTGCAGAACATTACCTGGGATTATACTTTAGTTTATGTTTGGGCTTCAGGCTCTAAGGAAATATAGATTTTAGAGTTCGAAATAAGAAAATTTCCTGGTCTTGTCTAAATTGTCTTGAAATGAATGACAAACTACAATCATTGGTAATTTGTCTACTACAAAACTTTATATTCATTGATAAAGTTGCCCATTTTTAAACTCTGTGGTTGCCATGATAATAGTTGAGATGGGTCGGCATTATTTCCCTCATTGCTCAGAAGTGTTGGATAAGTTCATGGAGGATGACCTTCCAGATTTATTTTATCTTGAGAAGGGCAGCCAAGAGGAACAGAGAGTTAAGAGGATGCGCTTCATGGAGCTCAAAGACGATGTTCAGAAAGCATTTAATAAGGACAAAGCTGAGATTAGCTGCTCTGGTTTGTCTTCCTCATCATCCTCATCATCTTTAAAAGATGGTGTAAAGCACAAACTGAGAAAATTATGATGGCTTGTAAAAGATGTCACTAATAAGCCTGACTACTACTGAGTTCAGAGTTTTCAAAGAAAGCTTCTGGTGGGAGCCGATAAATCTTGGCTCATTTTCTTTGCAATTTTCTCCTGGTTGAACTCTTTGTATATTAGCCGTATGGTGATGTAGTCAATGTAAGCATCATACACACAATAGCTTATAGGGAAATATTTCTTCAGTTTTGCCCCAGAAACTTTATTGGAGGGAATTTGCAACTGAATTTGTTTGCATTACATTCTTTTTGAAGTTGGTTCCATGTATTAGTAAAATCTTGGAAGATAGGTTGAGAACACGCTGACAAGTATTGTAGACATGGCTGAAAACACGATTTCTTGCCGGAAAATTAATCACTTATTTTTGTTCTTACTAAATGAAATCGATTTGTCTTTCTCAGTTTGAAAGTCGAACCCAAAATGATATCTATTTTTTTTGTATCCTGATTTGTAACCCTACTTTATATTTGTGAGAATGGGATTACAGTACTTATTCTGTTTCTTGTTCTTGAGAATGACCAAATGGAGACGGAAACAGATAGGATTAGCACTTAGGATTCCTTTTACTTTTTCGCCATAATTGAAACTGAAGAAATCTAGAATCTCAACCTAGAAAAAGATGTTTTTATATAGAAACTTGTTAATATATATTTTATGTTAATATATATCTTATATATTTCCAATAAAAAAAATTTAAATTTGAAATAAAAATTACAAAATAATTAATATAAATAATTTAAAATATAAAATATAAAAATTAAAATAATTAATGTAAAATTTAAAATACATGATAAAAAAATTTAAAATACGAATAAAAATTTTGAAATAGTTAGTAAAAATGTAACATCCATTTTTCTTAAGTATATATCACATAGTTATGTATAAATAATGAATGTTATATTTTTATAGGAGTAGATGTATAATATAGAAAACATTAAGATAATTTAAAAATAAATTATAATGTTAAGGTAAATAGATAAAAAGGATAAAAATCAAAAGCTAAATTAAAATTTTACCTTAAAGTATAAATTTAATAGGTCAAGCTTTCTTGGATGGCGCCGCAAGAAGAAAGAGACCCTAAAAAAAAAGTAAAGAAAAAATAGAAAAAAAAAATAAAAATTATAAGTCTTCTTTATCTTCTATATATGTTTCTAGCAATGAAGATTGTTGTTAGTTTAGCATCCAATTTTATTATATATGCTTCATAAAATATGGTTATTATAATTAATACTTATTGTTTATGAAAGATAATAGAGAAAAAAGAAAGTTTTGTAAAGATGATATATGACAGTAGTTGAGTTTGTAAATTTTATAAAATTATGTGTTATAAATTTGATAAAACTAATTTATTGAATAAATTAAATATCTATAATGTTATTATGAATTTTGTTTCATTAAAAAATATTAAATTTATAATTTTTAACAATTTTTTTAAATTTGATCTTAAGCATTTTGAAAATTACTCATGTTTACAAAATAATCGAATAACAAAATTGTATTAATTAACCAAAATGTCTTAAAAAATTATAAAATTTTTCAAATTGATTTTTGGTAATGTCTATTATATTATATTAAAATTTTAGAATTAAATTATTTGTCTTTAAATTGTTATGAAAGTTTAAATAAATATTACTCATTACTAATTTTTGTTTGGTAAAATTTGAAGTTTTAAAAATAAAATTTATTTAAAATAGTTATAGAACGAATTTGAAACCAAAACTTTTAATGCTTTACTATTTACATATCTTCATCATACGTGCAAAATTTTATGATATTTAGAAATATATTATAATTTTTAAAAATAAAATATTGGAGATTACTCGATATATTTCTTAATACTGTTTGGATAAATGATTATATTTAAAATATAAAAAGATTTAATTTTATGAAGGTTAAGAGGTTGTATTTTTATTTAATTTTATATTATATTTCTTAGATATTATATTATAATTTCATTAAAAAATAATGTTGGTTAAGGTATTAGAAAAATTATTAAATAAAACAAGGTCAATTTCGATAAATTTAAAAACATTAAATTGTCAAATAAATTAGGTGATAAAAGTTATATTATTAAGGGCTAATGAGCTATATTGTATTTTGTGGTAGTATATAGAAACCTTATGAATATTAATCTTTAATTTTAGTGAAAGTGTTTAAGTTAGTTTTGCTTATGATTGCTAAAAGATAAGTATATTAAACTTTTTTAAAAAATTACCATAATTGTATATATGTATTTAATTTATTTTTAAAAATATTTTTTTTAGTTATATACTATCATAAAAGTATTGATTTTTACATTATTATATGATATGTGATTGTTCATGATGATATGATTATATATGTGATGTTTATAAGTTATGTGTATTAATATTAAAACATGAACATATGCATTCAATTTTAAATGATAAAAAAGTAATTTATTAAGAAAAATGTTTATAAAAATTAATATTTGTTTATTAAAATATCGAATTTCATTATTTGTAGGAAATTATAAGTATATAAAGAGTTTTTATAAGTATAGTCATTCTTTTAAATTTACTATTATTATTTAATATTGTTTAGTATTTTGTAAAACATAAGAGACTTTGGGGTACCTTTGAGTATAATGTATTTTCACATTCATGTGAAAATATATTTGTGTATGTGAAAAGAGTTACTAATAATTAAGGCAAGAGAGTAACTCTTATATTTGGGTATGAATATTTATTATTTTTAAAAATTATATATCTCTCTGACACTTATCTCATATTTAATACGTTATCAATAGATAATATTAGCTCAATTAATAATAAATGCTATGTAAAATTTTATTAAGTAATAATTGAAAAAAAATATTTTTAATAAATTTTGAAAGAAACGTTTAAAGTGTTTAAGTGGTTATAAAATTTTTAAAACGAGTATTGTTTTATCTCATGTCATATTTTGTGCATACATTATATATAAATATGTATACATTTTATATATAAATATTTCTTGAGTTTAAAATTTATTATAATTTATTATAATTTTTAGATGATCAGAAATTTAAGCGTATAGTAAATAAATTTAGTTGAATTTTTATTGTCTTATAGTTCTTTAAGATTTAAAAGTTTGATATTATTAAATTTCGTAAATTGTTTAAAAAAATTTTTATTGTTGAGAAATGTTTATAAAATTATATTAATTAAATTTCAAAATTTTTGCATAATTGAAACTTTAAAAATTAAGAAAATCATACTTCAGACTTTTGTAAGTTAGGAAGCATGACAGAAAGAGTTGAAAATTTTGTATAGTACAGGAAATGTATTGCAGACAATCCCATTAATACAATACAATGATACTCCAAATAAATGAGATACCGGATGTACTGATGAAGAACAAGAAACTATTTGGAAAGTTTCTGGCTTGTCTACTTGTATGCTTAAATCAATTGTAAAGGCACAACATTTAAAGTTTTTGATAAACGTCAAAGACTCCCAATTGATGTTTACCATCCATCCACTCACTTATACTAAACCACTAATTTTATTTGACGGCAACCGTAAAAATATAAAATTTAATTAATAATTTTATATATTTTGTAAGTAAAAAAATTTTAATAAAAAAATTTATATATTTTTTTATTTTATTTATTAAACAGTCTCATTATATCAATAATATTAATATAATAAAATTATTTTATTTAAAATTCTTTAAATTTGTGTACTAATAATAATAACATAAATTTTAAAAAAATAAAAAATAACATTCAAAACTCGATTTAGAGGTTAAAATAAAAGCAGAACTAATTTCTTGTATTGATAAAGTAGAAATGTGACTGCGTAGCAGCCAAGGAAGATAATGCAAATTAAAATAAGAGGAATCAAATTTTATTGCCAATTACGATTCAAGCTCAGTTGTGGCAGCTTCCTGAAGAAAGTAGGCTGCTTTTATTCTTCCATTGACATTTGCCAGAATAAAGACAGCAACTTTGAATGTTAGTCATCTTTACTTGTGTGTTATTCCCAGTCACCATAGACAATTCCATTGGGTAACTTACACCTCACTTTATGGTGGGAAATTTATCTCTCGTTCTAAAAGCATCAAAATTTGGAGAAAGAATGTCAGTCAACAAACTTCTCCAAATTTGTAAGTTTACTCAATATATTAATGGAAAATGAACATCGGTTTTCTTTTTTGTACAACATTTATAGATGCAAGGGGATTTATCACATATCTCTATTGATATTATTTGTGATAATTTTTTTTTTAATAAATTATGTAAAAAGATATATTTATTTATTTTTATCATAAGTTAATTAATTAAAAAATAAATAAAATTTTAATTTTATTTATTTTTTATAAATAAAATTTTATTTTATTTACTGTTATTTTATTTTTAAAGTTGTTAGGCATATTTTTTTAAAATAAATAATATAATATTTTATTAAAAAATCTTAATTATATATAAATTTTTTAACAAATTAATTTAAAATTACTTACTATTCTACATATAATTTATAATTTATATTAAAAAATAATATTTATTATATATATATATATATTAAATAATGTTAATTAATAATAAAATTAAAATATTTTAATTTTTTTGTTATTTAAAAAATTTTTATACCACAATAATTGTATTATTAAATTTTAAAAATTCAGTATAAATTATTTTTTAAATATTTGAGAACTATTAATAATACTTATGTTATGTTAATAAAAATGTTATATTATTAAAAAATTAGATTATAACCTAATAATGAAAAGATTAAGGTTTTACTTGTGAAGAGATAATGTAATTTTTTATAAGATTTATCACAAAATGATGTTACCATAAAACTTATACAGGTATATATGGAGCCCTAGCCTAGAGAGAGAAATAAAGAGGAAAGCAATGGCTGGCAATGACTCTGTCACTTCCCAAGCATCAGCTGATGATATGCACATGAAGCTGCAATACCTAGAAAACAAAGGTAATATTCAATACCTAGAAAACAAAGGTAATATTCTGCATATGTGAATTTTTTTTATATGCATATATATATTCTCTCGAAACGTTTGAAGTTGTTCGTAGTAAAGCGGTGTATTGAAAGAGATTATGCAAAAATTGAAGTGATTATTATGCATAGAGATCTAAGATAGCCTCATGGTATTCCAATGGACATATGGATGTACTTGTGCCAAAATGTAAAGGGCTTAGATTTCTTCCCTTATCCCCTGTCTTTACATGCCCTTTTTGTCCCACTTATGGATTTGATCCACAGTGTGGTTATGGCTTGAGCTCCAACTCAACAATCTAATTTGTCTCTATTTTGACTCTTTTATGCTTGGATAGATGAGTTCTAAGTGGTTTGTTCGCTGCAGTTGCATTTGCTCGATTGTTCTACCCTACTGAAGCCAAGCTAGCAATGGATATAGCGCATACTGGGACAACAGATGAGTTTTCTGGTCTCTCTGCATCAGAAGGTTCGAGTGCAAACTTAAGGGAGGTTGGCTTAAATGAGACGCCTTTAGTGCAGAACAAAAGGCTTCATTCTAGGATGGAAGCCCTCATGAAAACAGGTAATTGCTAAGTTTTAATTATTTTCCGCCCATTCGGATACTTTTCTTACCTTAATTTTGATAGGATGATCGACTTTTTCCATTCTGCCTTGTTTTGTTTTTATTTTGTATTAAGTCTTGACTCTTGACAAAGGGGTCCTGTAATGTATCCGCTTTCTTGACGATTGACTGTGAATGTGTTAACATCCACCTGAGTTGTTTAGGGCTGGGAATTTGTTACCATCCATCTGAATTGTTTAGGGCAAGGCGGTGAAAAGCATAGGTCAGAATCTAATAACTTAAAACAACCCTTTTAAATTAGTTAATTCACCAATCATAGTATGTTACAGGTACTATGTGATTAGTTATTGTTGTAACTGTTATTATATTTCAAGTTCAGTTCAATTTGTGATGGATTCGCCAAATACTAAACAGAAAACATGTTACTGACAGTATGTGTGCATGCATCATTTACTTTTAGTCGATAAAGATTGTCATGGACCCTGGTCTTTTTTGTAATGTCTTCTTTCTTTTTATGTTTGAAACATTGCTGATTGGCATCGATCATCTTAGAATTCATTTACCGAAGTATCAATTGTTGTCCTGCACTGGAAGGGATTGCATGGCATATTTATAGTCTTACCATTTACTTAAGCGTGGGATTTTTTATTTTCATTTCAATGCAGAAGATTACTTCGATTTCTGTTGCTATTCGTTGTTGTAGCAGCAAATAAGCTAGCGTATAATGTATCAGCCAGGACCGCTATTACATGCTCATTTCCGGAGCACCTAGGTATAGGGGCTATTTGCTGCGGAAGATTACCAGGGATTATACTCTAGTTATTTTTTGGGCCTCAGGCTCCGAGAAAATATAGACTTTAGAGTTGGAAATAGGAAAAATTTCCTTTTCTTCTCTAAATTGTCTTGAAATGGATGACAAACTACAATCATGATAATTTGCCCTCTACAGAACTTTATATTCATTGATACAGTTGTGCATTTTTCAACTCTTTGGTTACAGTTGAGATGGGTAGGCGTTATTTCCCGCATTGCTCAGAAGTGTTGGATAAG
Organism: Khaya senegalensis; assembly: GCA_032402905.1. NCBI lineage: Eukaryota > Viridiplantae > Streptophyta > Magnoliopsida > Sapindales > Meliaceae > Khaya > Khaya senegalensis. Next base: position 2,266,102 of record CP135550.1, on the reverse strand, counting down.
TTCATGGAGAATGACCTTCAAGATTTCTTTTATCTTGAGAAGGGCACCCAGGAGGAGCAGAGAGTCAAGAGGATGCGCTTCATGGAGCTCAAAGAGGATGTTCAGAAGGCATTTAATAAGGACAAAGCTGAGATTAGCTGCTCTGGCTTATCTTGTCATCCTCGTCTGTAAAAGATGGTGTAAAGTACAAACTGAGAAAATTATGATGGCCTGTAAAAGATTTCAATAATAAGCCTGATTACTGCTGAGTTCAGTATTATGACAGAGTTTCTAGTGAGTGCTGTTGAGTCTTGGCTCATTTTCTTTGCAATTTCTCAAGGGAAAAACTCTTTATAATTAATAAAGATGGTTGAATGGGTCTATGGGTAGTGTGAATTATTACTTTTTTTTAAAAAAAAAACATATCTAGTAAAATGTACAGAATTTATCTTTATAAAATTAAATTTTTTTTTTCTATTTAATATAAAATTTTGTCACATATAGTCTTCCTCATCACTATCATAACTAGTGCAATTCACTCGAAAAGGACAAACTACTAAATCATATATTCTATGTTGCACAATATTAAAAAAAGATATTTTATCTTAACTTGATTAGCAAGTTATTGTGTATTCATCTCGATCAAAATCAAGTTCTATCAATATCTTCCCAAGACAAAAATTATGAAAAGAAATTGGACTGAGGCCAAAATTATAAGTTGGCCTCAACTTTAGACCATTTCAAAAAACAAAACCCTTGATAACACCATAGACGATGAAGGTGTGACAAAAAGCTATATTTGTTTGTTGGTTTTTTTTTGTGTAAAAAAAAAAAATCATAATTAAAACACAAAATAAACTACACAACTGGCCATTACTCTATTTAAATTTTATATGTTATTTCATTTAAATTTCTTACATACTCACATCTATTTGAATTCAAAACTTTTTAAGTGTGAAATGTTGTTCAATGAAAAATATATAATTTCTAACATTAATAAAATTATCAAAAAAAAATTCAACCTTTAAAAGTATCTTTGAATATATATGTTAAAATAGTTTTTTGATTCCTTTGACTTAAATTTTTTCATCTATAACTGTGACACAATTATATATATATATATATATATAAAATTTAAGAATAAATATAATTATTAAAATGAAAATATTAAATACTACATTTATAATTATTGAGTGGACTTGGATATTTTCCTATTTGTGATGTTTGAGAGCACCCGTTAAATGTAGAGCTAAAGGTTGGGTTATATAGTAGATTGCCATTACAAATTTACACAGTCGACCCAAATACAGAAGTTTATATGGCCCGTTTTAGCTGTTGAGTTGGGAAGGGCTTCAAAGCACGTATGTCCTCAAATTGCTTTTTCTAAAAATTTTACTTTTATAATTTAAATGGTTAAAATTAAAAAAAAATTATTTACCATCTCTCAACTTTTTCTTAACCTAACAAAATTTAATAAAATTACTTTTTTTTTTTTAACTTATATGACCTAAAAAATATGATACAATTACTTTTTTATCCTTTCATGCAAAAATAAAATCTAACACAATTGCATATTCACCATTTTTCATAAAAATAAAATATATAATAAATTAATATTTAATTCTTAATTCTTATTAATTTATATTTATTTTTAACTATTGACTGTTGTATCAATCATTTTACTTAAGTAAAAGAATTGATAAAATATGCAAAAATTAAATTGATTAAAATTAAATATTAACTAATTATATGTAATATTCACTCTCCTAATTAGATTAGGGGATTATTATATTATTTTAAGTATTTTTTTATTGTAAAAGTACTAAAGCTAAAATTTTTTTTTGTCTTTATTTTAGTTAAAAAATTATTTTATTTTGAATAGTAAATATTTTGATAAGGTTAAAAATGTAACTTATTTTACTAAAAGATATATTTTATTATTTATATTAATTATTGATAAATATTTTTTTTAAATAGATATCCTAATAGAAAAGAAAATTTTATTTTGTTTATATTATACAGTAGGAAAGTATTCTATATATATTAAGTTTTCTCAAACAAATTATAAAAATTTATTTTTTCTTTTAATCTTTTTACTTTTCACTTTATTTTTAATAAATAAATATGATATTTTTTCTTTATGGTTGTGATTGCTTAAGTTATTGAATATTAAAGGTAACGTTTAATTATTTTTATTATTTCATTATTTTAGTTTAATGTAAAAGTAGTTTTTTTTTTTTAATTTGTCATTATTTTGGAATAGATAAAATAAAATTCCTTAAGTTAATATTTATAGAATAGCGTTAAACCATTCCTTGTAAACTATTTGGGTTAGAGCATTACATTATTTGTGACACATAATACTTCTATAATTATTTTAACAAAAATTTTATTAAGATTGTTCATAAAATTTTTCATAATTTGAATTTTGACGTTATAATAAATATATAAAATTTTATTTTTACCTACATTGGATGAAAATTCAATTTTATATAAATTCTTGAAATTACCTTATGAAATATGAAATTCTGTATGTTTTACTATTTAAATATAAAATAAAATTTATTTAAAGGGGCAAATAACCTTAAAAAATTATGAAATTTTATGTGAAGTTATATATATATATATATATATACACTATTTGTTGTTTTAATTTCATAATTTTTAAAAATATTTTCATATATTTATGAATTTTTAATTTTGTGAATCTCAATTCTAAAATCATATCGGCATGTTCATAATTTTTGAAATATATATTATTTTAAAATATCAAAAGACTTTTAAAAATTATGAAAAATTTTTATAATAATTTACACACATGTTTACTGTTTTTTATTATATATATTTTATAGTGTTTAAAACTATATATAAATAGTTATAAATTTTCTATTGAATTATATGCAATGTCAAAATATCCTAAATATGTTACTGTTTTATGAAAAATTCATTATCTTAAAATTCTTTTTGAACTTGAAATATCATAAATTTTTATATATGATATTTTTAAGTGTGCTCAATAAATTTGTAAAGTTTTATATTGATTTGATTTATAGAATAAGAGTTTAAAATTCAAGATTTATAAATAGTTTTAGTTAGAGTTCTAAGTGGTTAGCATAGTTGAAATAGAATTTTATAAATTTTATTTATGTATTATTTTAAATATTTTTAATTAAAAAATTTATTATTATAAGAAGTTCAAAATTTTTGAACCACGATTAGAGGTAGTTAAAGAATTTAACTTAAATTTAAGTAAATAATTTCATTCATGATATTTATTGGATTGTTTTTACATAATAATTACAAAACTATTTTATAATATAAATTATTTGACTTCAATGTTTATAAAATATTTGATTATTTGATAAATGTATTTATATTATAAATTTTTATAAATTATATATTTTTAAATATTTATTAAATATTTTATAAATAAATCATTGCAAGCCAATATGTTATAAATGATTCTTATATGATTAATTGAAATAAAATATTTTTAGTTCTTCTTTCTATAGTATTATAATTATGATTATATTCGACTACGATTGATATTTTTATTTGACTATAGTCAATATATGTATGAATTAGTTGGTATTATATTCTAAATACGCACACAATTCTTTATCGCCGAATTATTGGGAATATATGTAATATTATATTAATTGGTCGAGTCACCGAAATACAGGTAACACTATATAATATAAGTAAATTAAATATATTTTTCTAAAATAAATATTTATTAAATTTTACATTTATGATTTATAAAATATAATTTTAACTTACAAGAATTTATGAAACTATATAACAAGCAAATGAAATATGTCTTTTTGTAATTAATATTATATAAGCTTCTGCATTTATATTTTATAAAATATATTCTCTTATGAAATTTATAAATATTAAATTTTTTTATTTGATAAAGTACTTGAAATCATATTTTTTTATATAATATTTAAATAAAAAAATTTACAAATATTTTTGTGTATTCGAAAACAAAAAAACTTATATATATGTTATGAATGGTATTACTTATCAAGTTAATAGTTTGTCTCTCGTCATTTACTTTTTATAAAGTAAGTTATTTAAACTAGTAAGTATAATATATTGTTTGAAAGATGATTTTGAAAATTTTATTTTATTTTTGTTATAAGTGATGAATAGAATTTTATATTTCATTTATTGTATTCTTTCAATTTATTTGTAGTGATTATTTTAAAACTTTTGAGTTAAATTAAAATATTATAATATTTGATAAATTTTAGTTTAACTGATTAATAATAATAAAGTATTTTAGTATAAAAACTATAATTGTGAAGTTTTAATATTTGTGCACATAAGTTCGACATGTGTAATGCATGTTAAATTTAGAGTGTTACATTATATGTTTTATTGTTATGGAAAAATGGTGAATATGCAATTGGTATTAGATTTTTTTTTTGTGTGAAAGGGAAAAAATTAATTATATTAGATTAAATTAGGCAATAAAGGGCAAAAAAAATTAATTTTATTAAATTTTGTTAGGTTGACAAGAGTGCAGGATAAGTCATCATTTTTCAATCCTTACCATCTAATTGGTAAAAGTAAAAATCTCATGCGATAGTCTCCCTAAGAGATTTACAAAAGATATAATAAAAATTAAATAAAAGAATAATTATTTTTTTTCTTTTTATAAAGATATGGCCAAAATTTAAAATCATGTTAAATTATACTCAATTTTAAAATATCGTTACTTTTTTAGTAGAACGTATGTATTTTGATCAAAATATCTTTAATACTTATTTTTTCAACTCCATTATCTTGTTCTCCTTCTTTGTAAATAAATAATAATAATAATAATAATCGTCATCATCATCATTCAAAACAAACACACTTTATTGTATTAACATTAATACTAATACACGAAAGTTGAAAATAAGAAAGTAAAGTTTAACTTAAAAGTGTTAAAAACATTTTGTGTTTAGTGATTGACACTTTTAATCAGCATAAAGTAATGTTTAATGCTCTCGACACGTTCTATCCAGCACCATATACTTAATTAATTATTGTTTGTTTAATACTTTCAACTTTCTTTAGTTTGTGTTTGGCTGAAAAAATAAAACTTACAAATTAATTAAAATTAAAAACATTTCAAATTATTTGTTATTTCTAAAAAATTTTAGTAAAACAACTGTCAAATCTTTAAAAAAAGAAGGAAAGAAAGAAATGTGAATTGTGATTTTAACCATCAAGTGTAGCTACGGATAAAGATGATTTTATAAAGGATATTTAAGTGAGAAAGAAGATTTTGTTAATGTTATTGTTGACATAAAATTAGAATTTTATTGATAATTTACATGAACACAGCAGTAGTATGTATGTTCATATTGAATTTTTTTGTTTTAACTGTTATCATATAAGAACAATTTTGCACTGAAACTGTAGGTGATTGAATCCCACATTCCATTAAGTGGCTAGAAGGTATGAGTGACTTCTCCCATAAGAAAATAAAATTGAATTAGAAAATTTACATATTTAATTTGTATTCAATGCTTGTGTTGAAATTTATTTAATTAGTATAAAACTTAATTCTCAAAATAATTGTGTGATAACATAAAATAGATAAGGTAATATTCTTTAACAATTATTTAGAAAAAAGGTATAGGGTAAACGATTCTCATTTTTCAAAATTTTTAAGTAATTTTCAACAAAATTTACAAACTATTTAATATTTGTTTATTTGTATTTCCCATGTCTCTCTCTCTTTCTTTCTTTCTTTCTTTTCTCTTAATCTTACCCAAATATATCATTAAAAATATAAAATTTTGATTTTTGTAATTTTTAAATTAAGTCAAAAAAAAATCAAGTATGCAAAAATAAAAAAAAAAAATGATTATCATTAAAAGTATTGTGAGTTTTGAAAATAAAATGTATGTTTTTGATAAATTGTTTATTAAAATGAAAATAATGACCAAGTGAAATCAAAATTGAGAGTATTTTTTTTATTTATTTTTGAAGCAATTGTTCTTGGATGGTGGTCACATCGCATGGGTTGGGTAGTTAGAGATGAAAATATGAATAAATTTTATGACATGAACAATAATATTTATTTAATTTTAGCATAAAGTTTTAAACTATTCTAATAATAAAATTAAATTTAAATTACCCTTCAAGGTCTAACCCCTTCAGCCCAGGAAGATTCTTTCTCCTAGAACTTGGTACACATACATATATAATTAATAAATACAATATTATATAATAGGTTGGTATGCAACCAAAGACCACAACACATAATTAATTAATTAATTAATCAATCATAATTAGTTCTATACCCCCTGTTTGTTTTGTTGGCAGGGTTGTGTCATTTACGGGTTTGTATTAATGCTTCGAAAAGCTTAGGCGCAAAGATTTCCTCGAATATAATCACTCGATCACAAATTTCAACAATAATACATATTCAAATTGACTGGACTGGATTCAATCGATGAGATCCCAACCGATCTTGAGTTGATAATCATAAACACGAATGCATGGGATTAATCTCCATGCCGGTGGGCCATCACATTATCCTTGTTTCACGTCATTCAATCGCACAGGAGATAATATTTGTTACAAATGCAATCTACGCGCACAAGGAAGAACAAGAAATGAAAGAAAGCATGGGAAAACGACACGCCGTCTCCGTCCCCATTTCTGTAATTTCATTCTTTCCTTATTCTCTTATCATTATTATTAAATCTAATCAAAACCACCCACTTTCATTTATTGTCTTTAGTTAAAGATTCTGTAAAAACTACATTCATTGATTGAATTGAACGGCCTCACGGTTGGTGGGTTCAGTGCCTTTTTTTTACATCTGATGATAGCTTTTGGTTCACGGGTTGCTGGGTTTTGCATTGATTAGCTCTTGCATTATTTTGTTTTGATTTCTTCTTCTTCGATTGTTGCTGAAGGTGACCTGTTCAATCTGATTTCTCTGTTTTCGAAAGACCTCATTTGTTTCTTTAATGCATCTGTTGTGTGATTTGGAAACTGATTCTGTATATGTAAAGCTTTCTGGGTATTGTTAGATTTTAATTGTTTTCGTTTGTTTCCTATGGATTCTGATTGTTGTAGTATTCGGGATTTGTTTTGTTCTGCTCTGTTTCATTTTTGTTTGTTAACAATTTGCTGCCAGAGGATCATGAGTTTAACTATCAGCAATTACTAAAAATACTCGACTAGTGTGTTCATCAGACTCTGCCATTTGGGATGTCTGTTTCTGTTCTGTTTTGTGAAGAATACTAGTTGTAGTGTGTTTTCAACTTAAAATTTCCTTGTTTTAATTATTTTTGGATCAATCATCGTCCGTTTACCAGGATGTCATGTGAAAAGAATATTTTTTTGGTAGGGATCTATTTGTTCAATTGGATTGGCATTTTCTGTACTTCACTTCAAGATATATATCATTTCTTGCTTCATACGTTGATGGATTCTGAAATGTGGTCAAGACTGGTGCAGTTCTTCAAATTACGGGTAGAACATATTGGTGATGCCGTATATTGGTGCTAGGTTAACAATTTCTTCGTTAATGCTCAATAATTTCTGCACACCAACATCCAAGCCACCAGACTCACACCTGCATCTATACCTATGTGCATACCCACACACATCCATCCACCTATTTGCTTAGTCAGCCAGACATGCTCGCACACGTATACTGTTCATATTTATTTTTAATTAATTAATGGTTCGATTTATTGATTTCTTGATGAAACAATAAATGAAATGCCAGTGAACTGGGATAGCCTAAAAAATTTGTGTATGATATTGTAGCCTTGTTATGAACTGTAAGGAAGCTAACAGCATGAAAAGAAAATCTTTCTGCATTTATTATCAAAATAAATGCTACAAGGGAACGCTTCCTGCTGGAGTGTGTTTCTAGATGTTGTCTGGAAAATTGAGTTGTGTAATATTTTTGGTATTTTACAACTAAAAGTCTTCAAAATGATGTTTTTGTTTTTCCTTGAGTGTTGACTGATTTCATGTATGTTAAGGAACAGTTATGAGGGCAAGATGAAGTTGGGAAAAAAATAGGAGAAAGTCCAGAAGAAGGAATATACAATCTGCTAATTAAAAGTAGGAATTATGCCGGCAGTGTCTGAGCAAACAGTGATGGCTATTAAGTCATATCAAAATCAGGCTCAAGTGCTTGTTAGAAACTACTTAATAGCAGAGCCTTTCATTCCATATACATCCATCCTTGCTGGTTTATTGGCCTGCAAATTGGTATAGGCTTTCTTTGTCTTAGTTTCTTTATACCTAATCTAGTTGCTCATTTGCTTTCTTCCCTTCCTGATTATATCATATTAAATACTTTTCCCTCTAACAGATCTATGATCTTACTCAGCTAATTAGTACCTTTTACTTCAAGACATATAATGGTCTTACAAAAATCCAACGACTGGAGTGGAACAATCGGTAAGTATGTAATTCAGATTTTCCCTTTTTTTTTTTTTGTGGCAATTGTTGCTTACATCTTTATTGATTAATATTCTAACTTTGGCAGTGGTATCTCTACAATTCATGCAATCTTTATCACGGCTATGTCGTTGTACCTTGTGTTCTGGTCAGATCTCTTTTCTGACCAACAACATACTGGTCTGATTACTTTGAGGAACTCCTGGCTCTCTAATTTTGGATTAGGGGTGAGTATTTTCTATTTCTTAAACTTTTAGCCAAGATTTGTGTTCATACCTTTTGAGAAGTTTCTTTCTCCTTTAAAAGAATAGTTATGCCCAAGACATTTAAGCATTTGGCATTTTTGTATTCTTCATTATAGACTGTATGTGGTAGTGCAGAGTAAGCTTCAATTTTCCACATCACGTACGAAATGAAATGCTGCATGTAAATTTCTCAAAACTAATTTTCAATTACAATTCCTTGTTCTTTCTTCGTTAACCATTGCACTTAGGACTGGCCATGAGTTAGAACCAAGAGCCCAGCTTCTCTGTGTGTTGAAAAGACAAAACCATATCATATGCATCACTTGTGCTGCCTTTGGCGTTTGATTCACTTCTTTCTTATCATTTTTGCTTTTCATTATGGAAGTCCTTTGTTTGCATGCAACTCCAGGATGATGTTGCAAGTACTGTGAGTTAGTTCTCATGGCTTTAATTGATTGTGTTCTTGGATGAGAATGATCTAATTCTACGATTAGTGCTTTGTTATCATGATTTTGATATGATTTTGACAGGTTTCTGTTGGTTACTTCCTTGCGGATCTTGGAATGATTTTTTGGCTATATCCTTCTTTAGGGGGAATAGAGTATGTAAGTGTATTCTCTTGGACACAAGGCAATCAACTGTTGATTTGTGCATTTACTATCATTGTTGTTTTGTAAAAGAGCCAGTATGGTAACAGTGTAATTGATTTCACATTCGCCATTTTCTATATTCCTTCACTCATTGTACTTTTCGATAAACGTTTACACACCTTGCATTTTCTCCCTTTTAAATTTGCATTTTTTTTTCTTACATGGGGAGTTTTTCAGTTATATTATGCCGGTTTTATAAGTGAATATATAGCATGCTCAGGCAAACTGAAAAGACGGAGGCTTCTGGTTTCAAATCCATATTTTGCCTTAAGAGTTTCCAATGTGTTTTTTTTTCTAATCTTCTTGGCATCAATGTCAGAGTCCCCCAGATAGAAACTTTATGAACAATTTTGTACCCGTCTTTTAGTATTGGGGGTTGAATTTGCCTAAAACTAGTGATGAGGATAAAATTAAAGTTGTCATTTGCATTAAGTCCATAGTGAATCCATATGCAATTTCAAAGGCATAATAATACAACTGATAACATAGTAGCATCTGATTTCAGGTGATCCATCATTCTCTTTCTGGAATTGCAGTAGCATATTCGATGTTTTCTGGAGAAGGTCAGCTTTATACATACATGGTGCTCATATCCGAGGTGACAACTCCTGAAATTAATATGAGATGGTAGGTTTGTACAGATTAAGTTTTTATTAGGATCTTACATCTGATTTTAATTACCTGTTTGGGCTCATGAAGGTATCTTGATACAGCTGGTATGAAGAGGTCCAATGCATATCTTGTAAATGGTGTCATCATCTTTTTTGCTTGGCTAGTGAGTTAACACCTCTTGAATTTTCATCATAGAGGAATTTAATTATTTGGGAGCTGTGCAATGCTGTTTTCAACATGACAGAATTTTATTTTTCTTAAACTTGGTTGCATATTAATGAGCTCCTCCTGAAATGAATGACATAAAATGCAGATTGCAAGAATTCTGCTGTTTGGTTACATGTTTTACCATGTTTACTTGCACTACGATCAGGTAATTCCTTCTACCTGACATTTGTATTTCCTGAACTTGATATATGTGATTTTTCTATTCTTATAGTGGAAATTTGATTGCATTCAACTATTAGTTTACTGTCTAGTAATATTCTCTTTTTGTGATCTGGTATAGAGTCTTCATTTTTTTATTTTTGGTTGTTCCAGATTTTCATTATGGATTTCATTAGGACATAATTGGTGTAAAAATGAGAGAGGAAAAGAAGAAAAGATAGAAATTATTTTTAAATTCAGCTTTGAATAGTTAGCAGAGGCTGTAGTTTATTAAGCCAAATTAAAGTGATGCTGACTTTTCTGTACTATTTTTCAGTTAATGATTTCTAAATTTTGCATATACAGCTGGATTCGTGGTCAGTTCAATAATTCTTCTCTTCTTTCCTTTTGTTTTTCAGTATGCAACCCCATTTTGAGTAATTATTGACTTTTGTTTTGAATAGTTGGCATAGTCCATAGGTTATTTTCTTTTCCTTGGCATCCTATTAAAGCCAAACTGAGCTGATATTGACTTCTCTGCACCTTTTGTTTTTTTTGCAGTTAATGAATTCTAAATTTTGCATGTCAGCAGGATTCTCATTCCAATAATTCCTTCTCTTCTTCCATTTTGTTTCTCTATGTGCCCCAATATAAACTTTCAACTTTGCTTCAAGAGTCAATTTGGTCCTTCAAGTTTCTGGTGACAACTTCATCTTTCACATTCTGTGTTTGGTCCAAATTTGTCTACCATTTGTTTGACATCCGATGGCTAATTTTCCGGTCAATGAGCTTAACTGGCTGCTCAATATTCAGCTAAATTGTTAATATTTTATACAGGTTATGTCATGACATTTTGGATGGTGGTACTAAATTGTTAAATATTAGTTGATGTAGGAATATTTTGTTGACATAGCAATCATCAGCTCTCTATCTCTCTCTTGCCCCTTCTCACCCCCCTACCTGTTGCTTGCTCTTTCCTGCTTGTCACTGGTTCATCTCTTCTCTCCTTTTTCATTTAATCAGTCAGATGCAGAAGTCTCAAAACTTGAAAGACCAAAGCGAACCACTTAAAAAACTAAATTGAACCTTAAAGCTAACTTGGAGGGTGAAATTGATGTTTTACTTCATTTTTAATTTTTATTTAGTTGTGTCTCTTTTCCTTGGTTAATATCATCCTGAGTGTCTTTTATAACCTATCAATGACACTCTTATCAATTTATTTTTCCTACTCTCTTCTTACATATTTATGCAAAATTTCATCCATTACCCAGAATGCAAAAGATTCCCAAGTAATTAACGAAAAAGGATCATACATGAGTTAAACTTTTCTGAGTTCCAATTATGATGTCAAGTCACTTGATTGCCTCGGCAGGTTATTCAGATGCATCCTATTGGATATCTCTTGGTTTTTGTGGTGCCATCTGCGCTGGGTATGATGAACTTAATGTGGTTTGGGAAGATTCTCAAAGGCTTGAAGAAAACTTTAGCAAAGAAGCAGTGATGGATGTACAAGATAGTCTGAAATCTTTATCATATAGCTGGGTCTAGCATACCTGTGCATTCTTTAAATTTCTTTACTGTATAAACCATATAAAAGGGGTGGGGAAAAAAAAAGGAAAAGCAGTTTAAAGTTGACATGATTTCTCAAGTTGTTGGAAATCAAACTGTTGTAAATGATTGGTGTTGCATCTAATCTTACAACAGAGTTTGATATATTTTCAGTCAATTTATGCAGTAATTTTTTTCCTAGTTTTTATATCAGGAGAAGAGAAGAGAAATTATAATGGAAAATACTAGTTTTTGGTATAGGTGTTGTTTCATGTAATATTGCATAGTTATTGCCAACATATGTTTCTTTTCCTTTTTAGGTCATCACTTATGCTTCTAAATCAGTCATGTAAGGTACTCCTGATCAATTAGCAGGGTATGTCTTTTGGTAGGCCACGAATGTTATTAGAAAGGTGAAGGATAGAACATAATTGGAAAGGTGAAGGTTGGTTCTATTAGAAAGGAGACGGGTAGAGAGGGTCATTCTGTACCGTAGAGAATGTATTTTCTTAAAATTTGCTCAACTCTTAAGGTAACGAGTTAAGTTGCATAATCAACACATTACCAAATTGTCATCTATAGCTTTAGGCATGAATACCCGAGTACCCACATTTATTAATGCTTTATCTATCGGGAAATTGAAAACTTTCCTTGCATTGCTTATGCAATCTGAAAGTTTTCCGCACGTGAATAACTAGTTGCTTCTACTGGAACCTTTCCGTTTCTCTCTCAAGCTCGGGTATGATATTCTTCTACAAACTCATCTGTCAGTCGATTTCCATCCGTGACTACAATACCAGTAACACACTGAATAATTGGTTTTCATTTTCCCGAGGTTTAAGACCTGATCAGCCAACTCTCGCTTTGATTCATGACACATCTGTAATTTGCATTCTATATGTACTGTTCCATGCGGAATTTAGAATGCGTTCGAAAGTGCTTTTTAAGATAACGAAAACGTTTTCCAGAATATCCAAAATAAAAAATAAAAAAACCCTTCGTTTAATTAATATACATATACTGTATTTTTAGTTGAAAATGAGACTCGATACTAAAGCACTCAACATTGGAGCATCTGGGGATCCAAGAAGCAATATACTGAGATATTTTGATAATGGTGAAGAGGATAAAACTTGAAAGCTGATTCTGATCCAAATGAAATACGTTCAAGCAGGGGGAGGAAAGATTTTATTTTAGGGGTTAAAATGTAAGTATCAAAATTTTGTAGGGGTCAGACAAAAACATACATTTTAGAAGGCCTATGTGATTTAGATGAATTTTAGTTTGCAGGGTCCGCAGTAGAGATGTCTCAAGGTCCGACCGGGTACAGGTGTCTAAAGGGTCGGTCCAAACTTGGCACAGCCCGACTCTTTAATAGCAAACTTCGGTCTGGTTCGGGCTCATTTTAGATCGAAAATTAGGGCCCGAGCCAGAATCAAATTCACGGGTCTAGATTTAGGTCTGTGGGTCTAACGAATAATTTAAATAAAAAATAATTTTTGAAAAATTATGAAAATTAGTGAGTTAGTCCGACAATTAAGACTTGAACAGGCCCGACCCCTTAACTTTTATAAGCTCAATTTTTGCGGGTCAAATTGAGCCGACCCTTCCTATCCGACACTTAGCCGGTAGGGTAGGGGCCAAGGTGGCTGCTTCGCTGACTCACTTTGTTTAAGGGAAATTTGCCAATGATTTGGGAGATAACCTCATATATCATTTCACTTGAGTAACATTAATAGTCATTATCCACTTGTTTTAACACTAATGTATAAATTCTTTTATCTCATAACAATTATGTTTGAAATGTTGCCATATTTTAATATCAAATAAAAATTTAATTATAAATATAATTTTAACTTTCATAAACAGCATGTTACTAAATCTTACAATCAAATCAGATTTATTGAAGCATGAAAAGATTGATTTTTGTTTTTTTCATTGCAGCCTTATTTACTTCCTATCGAGCCTCGATTTAATTCCATCAACAATTTAAAAAATCAATAACTATGGTTAACATGTAGTAATATGTCATAATTCATAAACTATTATGAGTTAGTATTTCATCGAACTTCATCCCAATTATACATACTATGTGCATAAACTCCCATTGTTGTCTAATCTTAATTGAGTAAGAGTTCGTGATATATTAAAATCTTATACCGATAAAAATACAAACCATCTATCAATATACGCTATGCTTCTCATTACGAATTTTTTCGTATAATATTTAATTACACTATCCAGTAATTTACTGTTTTATTTATTTATCAATGTTCGTTTAGGAATCCAAATCAAGATCTAGTCAGTAAAAACTCTAATCTTATATATTAAATTAATATATCTTGTTTTGACCATCATTTACTTTTAAATGTAAAAATTACATGATCAAACCGATTTTTTCATATAAGACATAATTAGTCTTGTATTTATATACTATATGAACCATGTACATTTATATTATATTCGACTATGATGTCTTAGGTTAAAAAATAATATCGCATACTAGCACAATTATACAATAAATTATTAATCATGTTATGTGGTCATATTCAAAAAAATAATTTTCTAACTATTTAATCCATACTAATATCTTAATAATGTAATTTTTATGTTACCTATATTAATATTATTTTATAATATTTACTGAATACATTTAGTATACCTATTATGCGATATTGTTGCCTCTTTGATATTACTTTTATAGGGAACAATTTTAATAATTTTATTTAATAGTTAAATAAATTATCAAGATAATTTATAAACATACTTTATTTGTATACATGATTAAATAAAGAAAATAATTTATATTTATGAATAAAAAACTCTTTCTTTCATTAATAAAATGAATATATATATATGTAAAATAAAATATCCCTAAAGATGATAACACGAATGGCTTCTAGGGTATATGCTAACAAACTCCTATTTCCACTAAATACATTTACTATTATATCTCATACACATCTTCTTAAGATAATGATTCAGCTATTTTTATGTTATTTTAGTTTGTCAATGACATTGTCTATTGAAGATACTTTCCGAATCAATATTTCTCCACCTTTAATAAATTTTTTCAAAATGTGATATTGACACTAAATGTGTTTAGACTTTTGGTATACTTTCAGTTCGTTTACTTGTGTAATAACTCTAGTATTGTCACAATACATAATTTTCAAATAAGCCATGTTAGAAATTATACCAAGTTCAGACACGAACTTTCTCATCTAAATATTGCTACTTTTGAAATAGAAATATATTCAATTTCTGTAATAAAGTTTACTATTATAGTTTATTTGAAACTTTTTCAGCTAGCAGCTCTACTATTACATACAAAAATGAATGCTGAGATTAGCTTGATATATGTTTGTAACACTTACAACATATACTATATAAAGTCTTATATATAAAATTGCATGCATCAAACTATTTATAATTGAAACATAAAGTATGCTATACATTTGTTGTCAATCTTCATCGATTTTTAAACCCATATCTTTAAAAAAATGAAGATCATAACAGAAGAATAAGAGTACTCTCTTAGAATTTTCTATGTTGAACTTTTTTAACATTCTTTCTATGTATAATTTTTAGAATAATTTAATTATTGTTTTTACTCCATCTCTATAGACATGAACTCCAAATACATAGGTTACCTCTTTTAATTCTTTTATAGAGAAGGTTCTAGACAACTAAATTCTTACTTTAATCATTATGCCAACATCATTGCCTATCAATAAAATATTATTTGCATACAATATGATAAATATGATGGCATAATCTTTAATCTATTTATAAACGTAAGGTTCATTAGGGTTTTTCACAAATTTATACAATTTCATCACCTTATCAAATCAAATATTTCAGCTTTTAGAAACTTATTTCATTCCATAAATAAATCAATATAACTTACATACCTTATTTCTATCTACAAAAGGTACAAAACCCATGGGTTGTTCATGTAAATATTTTTCCAAAATACCATTTGAAGAATGTAGTTTTTACATCCATCTACTAAATTTCATAACCATGGTATGTGGTAATAGCTAGCATAATCTGGTTTGACTTAATCATAGCCACTACTCCTCATAATTCAACCTTTATTTCTAAATATTTGTCAATAATCGAGTTTTATAGGTTTCTACCTAACCATTCTTACCAATCATTCTCTTAAAAATCTATTTACAACTAATAAAAATTACTCCTTCTGATGAATCAACAAGTGTTCAGACTTAATTCGTATACATGGATTGAATCTCAATATCCATCTTCTTTAGCTATTTACTTAAATCTCTATCCATTATCGCTTTTTTGTAACTTCTAAGATTATCTTCATGATCTGTTTCTCTCACTAAGTACCAGTTATACTCATACTCATGGAGAAACTCATATCATTCTAGAGGTTTTGATACTTCAAAAGATCTTCTAACTAAAATTGATACTGAAGTCTGTCGATTGAATAATCCAACAATAGTAAAGTCAGTTTGAGGTTCTGAGGACTCTTCCTCCAACTCAATATTTCTACTTGCATTTCTTTCTTCTAAAAACTTATTCTTTAAGAAGAATTTATTTCTACTAATCAAAGCTCTTTGGTCAAAAAAGAAGTATAAATAATATCCTAAATTATCTTTATGATATCTAATAAACTAACCCCTTCTCTAATTTTTCTTGCAACTTATTGGTGTTAACTAATTTAACATAAACCAGATAACTCTAAATTTTCATATAATTGAGACTGAGTTTTTTTCTATTTTATATCTCATACGAAATCTTTTAAATTGATTTTAACGAGACTTTATTCAAAATGTATACATCATCTAGAGGGCATATTCCTACAAATACGTTGGCAAGTCAATAAAACTTATCATTGACCATACCATATCTAATAGAGTACGATTTTTTCTTTCCAGCACATCATTAAGTTGTGGTATATAGGAATGAGTCAATTAGGAAATAATTTCATTATCTTTTAAGAATTCTCAAGTGTTCTACTCCACGATCTAATTGTAAAGATTTAATACATATACCCATACCATGACATATCATCAGCAAAGGTAATGAAATACTCAAATTCTTTTTGAGCTTGTTTACTGAATGGCCCACATGCATTTGTATGCATGAGTTTTAACGGTTCCTTAGCTTTCTTGTCTTTACTTTTTATCTCAAAGACATGATTTACAAGTTGGATAGGGTTTTAAATTCTATGGGTTTAATATCTCACTGTCTCTAAGGTGAATCATTCGATTTTCTCTAATATAACATAATTTATGATGCCATAGAATATTAAGATTTATTTCATTAAAAATTCTTTTCTTGATAACGAATTTAATAGAATGTGTATTGTATAATTCAAGAATATATAAATTATTTGTATTTATCACTCTACCAACTAATATATTTCTTAAATGTATTAAACATTCATTTTTATTAAACTATATAATATAACCATATATATAATACAGAAACATAAATAATATTTTTAGTGGCCTTAACAAAATACAATATAGAATTCAAACTCAAAATGGGCCTTGTAGCCAATCTAAGAAGACAAGATTCTTTGACTTTTGCAGCAACAGTTACTCCATTAACTATTCTCAATACAATCTCACTATTTTGCAACGTAGAACTATTCTACATTGCAAAGAGACGCAAATATAAATAGTGACTGTTAAATCAACCACCCAAAATTGGTTATCTGAAATAATATTTGTTTCATAATCAAACATATAGCACCTATACATACTTGTTATAGACTTCTTAAGACTCTCCAAGTATTAAGGATAATTCATATTCTAATGTCCTAACTTCTTATAATGAAAACAATTCTTTTATCTTTGGTCTTTTCTATCTTGGACTAAATTTTCTTAAAATTCTTTTTCTTTAGACCAATTTTAAGCCCTTTTTGTTGTGGCTTTTTTGACTTATTGTTAGTCCCACTAGTAGAAGCCAAGTAAACATCCTCATGACCCTTCCCTCTATTATTTTTTCTATAAAACTCTTAAAGTTCATTAAGTAACTCTGAAAGGTTTGCTAAATTCTATTCAAATTATAATTAGTTATAAACAATTTATAACTAGAAGAGAATGATAGGAGAATCAAATTTACCTTGATGCAGTCAGATATAACCACGCCACATGCATCCAATTACCTCAAATAATTAAACATCTTGATAATATGATCATTTGATGACACTGTTAGAGTATGTCTTAGAAGCCATTCATATTATTGATTTTAGGAATACGTTTATCTTGTACATATATTATATATATTAATAAATAAAAGAATTTTTTATTCACAAATATATATTATTTTATTTATTTAGTCATACATATAAATAAAGTATATTTGTGAATTGTCCAGATAATTTGTTTAATAGTTAAATGATATTATCAAAATCGTTGCTTATAAAGGTGATAACAATTAGACAACGATATCATATAATAGGTATACTAAATGTTTTTGATAAATATCATAAAATGATATTAGTGTGGATAATGTCATGGTCATGTTATTAAGACATTAATATATAATAAATAGTCAGAAAATTATTTATTTGAACATGAATACACAATGATAAATCACATGATATTACATATAGTCAATAATTTATCATGTAATTGTACTAATATGCGATGTTATCCTTTGACCTGAGACATCACTGACGAATCCGGTGTAGATGTACGTGGTTTATATGATGAATAAATATAAGACTAGTCACGTCTTGTATGATAAAACTGATTTGGTTATATATTGTTTGTATTTGAAAACGTGTGATGGTCAAGATGAGATTCGTTGACTTAATACGCATAGGATTGAAGTTTTCGCTAATTCGATCTGAATTCGAGTTCTCAGATGAACATTGATAAATGACTAAAAAGTAAATCTCTTACCAGAGTAATCAAATATCACACGAAAGAGTTCGTGGTGACGAATTTAACACATATAGATTGGTGATTCGTAATTTTATCGATAAAGGATTTTGGTATACCATAAACCCTAAATCGATTAGGATTAAACAACGAAAGGACTTTATTCACATGGTATATACAATTAAGATGGGGAGTGATGAAATATGACTTCATTGTGGATTAGAAATTATGGTATATTACTAAATGTTAACCATAATTGTTGAACAATCGAATAGTTTGATAAATCTAAAAAGTTCAGAATAAATTCACAACTATTTTACAAAAAACTCACATAACATACCGATAACCAAAAGTAATGAGAAGCATTTGAGAGTGATAATATTATCAAAAATAAAAGTTAACACCTTTAAGATAATATTTAGACCAAAATAAATATATATTCAATATATATATATATATATATATATGAATTCTTTAAAGTGTTTTAAAGTGTTTAAACAATTTTCTTTAGGTTTATACTGAAATATTATTTATTATAAATTATATGATCAAATTGATAATATTAATTATCTGAGGACCTAAATGAAAATATGTAATTATTTCATAATTACACATTGGCCTATGTATATATACTTAACTATACTTTGGCTAAAAGTTAGTCAAATATTTATATTTAAATTTGAAAACTTAAATATATAAAATAAAAATTATATAATAATGATCATTTTATCCATGCCACCTATGCACTTTTTATTAAAAAAACAAGAATAAAAATGGAAAGGCTTAAATTTTTTTAAGTATATATACATGAACTTTACTATTTTTGGTTGAAGAAAAAACTTGTCATAAACCCTATAATTCTCCCAATTTGGTCAAATTTCTCCAAGTCCATTTAATAGTGTAAATTGTGAAGACTTCACACAATTGAAGATTTTTTATCATTCCTCGTCAAGTAAGTAGCAAAAACTCATCCAAAAATGTCAATTTTGTATATATATGATATATAGTTATTTGGCCCACTATGTGTTTGTAAAAATATTTTAATGAATACAAACTTTTATTTTATGCATGTTATGAGCATTTCAATCTAACAGACACTTTTTGTTTGAGCTTCATATTGAAAAGGAAAGCACAAAACTTGTACCCTACTACTCAAAAATTATAGTCATACAACTCTTATAAGGTGTAGAACTTCTCAAGTTTGATCTAAAGTTTTTTATTCATCGACACTAACATGTAGCCTAAACTCTTCAGTTGTCGTCATGCCATCTTTCAAATATTTTATGATTACTACGTGAACCATCATCATGTATTTTAAGTGGTAGAGTACCCTCTGAGACATAGTCAAATTTCTTGAAATCGATAACAATTCTCATATTTTTAAGCCAATCCTTAAAATTTTATTTTATAAAAACATTATTGTTTGAAATTCTTAAAAGAGCATTATTCAACATTTTGTATGTTTTATATACAAATTTAAGAAACTACAAAAAAAGAAAATATCAGTTAATATCTTATATAAATTCAAACAATTCAAACAATGACAATCAAATACTTTGAAAGTTGTTAAATAATGCTAATTATATTAACTCGCACTATTTAATTTGAATGCTATATTCCTTTAGTCAAAACTCAAAAGTTTCACTAAAAATTTAATAAATTTAATATTTTAGTAAAAAATTAAATTTTTATTAAAATTAATCAACTTTACATTTTAAAAATTTTAATCAATTAATTTCAATAAATAAGAATTATTTTTTTATTATATCTCATGTAAGGCATAATTCATCATCTTTACCTTAACTTCAAATACCTCAAATAATAAAAATATTAGTATTTTAATTTAGTTAAATTCAAACAATTGTGGTTTCTCAAAATATACCTCACATAATACAAATTTTAGTCCAGACAATAATATACACCAAAAATCAAATAACTGAATTTTATAATATTAATACTACATCCCTTACATCATAAAAATCTTGAAATACAATATTAAGTTATAGAACCTGTTGTTATCCCACCATGGGAGACATAGATTTAATAATTTTATTAGAGAATAAATTTTATATACATCAAATACACATCTTAATCATGTAAAATATTATTATTTATTCATCTTATGAATAAATATTCACTAACTATTAATATGTATATCATATACACATATATATACATATTTTATTATCATTAAAATATTTTATTGTATATTTTATTAATAATTCTCTAATTATTAATACACTTGTAATACTTTACATGTTATTTTTTATTTTTATTAATTTACTTATTTTTTTAAAAATTCCTTGTCTCACAAGAAAATTTTCAATTGTTGTTGTGTTGGTTTTATGATTTTACAATAACTAGTCATACCAATAATTATGTTTTGCTTGTTTGTGTTAATGAACTAACTTAATGTTTTGTATTCAAATTATTATACAATTCTATACATATCTATTCATACATGCACATATCACATATATATCAATGTATGTTAATACTACGTGTAACTTGTGTGTATATATATGTACACACACACACACACACACACACATGCATCTAATACATATATATTTTAAGTTAAATGTATAACATACATACATATAAAATATGCATTAAATCAAATTTAAATACATGAACAAAACATCATGCATGCATGCATTCGAACACTTCAAATACATAATCTCATGCATTTAGCTAGTTCCATCAACAAGCAAAATAAATCATCATATAATTTCATGCATACACATACATATAATCTCACTACATATATATGTATATATTATACATTATGCATAAACATTTGATACATACATATATTTAACAAACTTAAACACACAAACCTACTATGAAACAATTTTCATTAACCAATACACATGGCTCATAAATGAAAACATGGAATCAAACACTTCCAATTTCCAAAACATATACATACATATATATCTCATAAACAAAATTTTCACAAATGTATAAGTTCGGCCAGCCACCATGAATACTATATGCATCCACAAATCAACATTATACATTATTAGACTTTGATGAAAACATGTTTCCATCAACAAGGTAACCATGACCAAATTTTCAACAATTGAAACATAATTATAATTTTGACAAAAAATAATTTTTCATCAAACTCATCACTTGGACAAACTTATGGCATCATATACCAACATTTTTGTTTTCAATTAACCATTAACACATTTTAAAAAAACATATATTGGTAAATGCATTCACATCTCATGCAAACAATTTATCATGTATCATAAACTCATCCTTTTATGTTCTAATCTAATTAAAACATATTTATACATTCAAATAACATCACTATGAGTTCATAATATCATGATAATGCATCTAAATACATAAGAATTGCATGAAAAATAATCTTTCATACAAATCTCCCATATTGCCGAATACCTTCTATTTGCATTCATTTTAATTTTTCAACCAAAAACAACACACACATGGGTTTATTTCATCACCATGAAACATCTAAACACATAAAAATCAATTGAAAACAATTCTCAATCAACAAAATCCATGGTGGCTGAATGCATCCATATACACTCATTTTTCAATTTTCAAGCAAATCAAGCACATATATAATTTAATCTAAACTCTAATACTATTTAAAGGAATGATTTATGAAATAACATACATCGTATAATAAACTTGAACCAGTAGAGTATTTTGACAAAATACATGGTATGCCATAATGATATTTTATATATATATATATATGTAAAATTTTCACCAAAGAATGAGTTTATTTTATGCATAAATGCTTGAGTGATGAAAAAATACCTTCAATTATGTGAAGATTAGACAATTTAAACCAATCAAAGTAAGAGAGAGAATAGCCAAATATGGGAGAGAAAGCTAGGTTGTTTATGCAGTTTTTTCTTATCAAGTTTGGTAAAGCAAGCATATATTTGTACTTAAACATATTCATGTCTTTCCAAAATTGATCTTATCTTTAAATAAATGGCAAATATTTAGCATAGACAAAATAATAATTATTCAATAATTGTCATTTCGTGCACTTTAGTCCTTATACTTAAATATAAGAAATTCACTTAACTATTAAATTAATATAGTTAAATATAAATTCAATGGCTTAAGTATAATTATCTAATAATTATATATTTGCATTTAGGTCATTTGATAATCTATATTATCAATTTGGTCATATAATTTATATTAAATTATATTATAATATAAGGTTGTGAAAGTTCTTCAAACACTTTAAAAAATTATAAATACATATAACATATATACATATATCGACCTATATATTATCTTAAAAGTGTTAAATTTCTTACTAATAATATTTTTTCTCTTAAATATTTCTCAATACTTTTGGTTATTAGTGTTACCATGTAGATTCATTGTGGAATAGTTGTAAACTTATTCCGAATTTTTTGAATATCAAATTATTCAAAAGTTCAACAACTGTGGTTAACATTTAATAATATGTCATAACCCCTAAAGTAATATTTTATCGAACATTATTCCAATTGTATATACCATTAAGAGTAAAATTTTTTTGTCGTCCAATCTTAATCGAGCAAAAGTTTATGCTATATCAAAATTCTATACCAATATGAATATGAACCATCAATCAATATGAGCTAAACTTATCATCACGAACTCTTTTGTGTGATATTTAATTACACTGACTAATAATATATTCTTTTAATTATTTATTGATATTCATTTAGGAATTTGAATATAGATCAAGTCAGTTAAATTCTGATTCTATATATCGAGCCAATAGAACCCATTTTGACTATTATTTATTTTTAAATATAAACAACACATAATTAAACTAATTTTATCATAAAAGACATTATTAGTCTCGTACTTATATACTATATAAACCACATACATCTACACCATATTCGACAATAACATCACACACTAATATAATTATACGATAAATCATTAATTACATATATTACTATGTGATTTATTATTGTATAATTATATTTAAAAAAAATAATTTTTTAACTATTTAATTCATACTAATATCTTAATAACATGACTTTCACGTTATCCGCACTAACATCATCTCATAATATTTATCAGAGATATTCAGTATTCCTACTATACGATATCATTACTCATTCATCTTCATAGGAACAGTTTTAATAATTTTATTTAAAAGTTAAATGAATTATCAAGATAATTTATAAATATACTTTATTTATATGCATTATTAAATAAAAGAAACATCTTATATTGTGAATAAATAACACTTTCTTATATTGTGAATAAATAACACTTTCTTTTATTAATAAATGAATATATAGACAACACAAAATATACTTAAAGTCAATAATATGAATGATTTTTAGGATATATCCTAACAAGATCATTATAAGGAAAAAAATATGAAAGTAACTTCAAATAATTTTAAATTTATATTCACAAAATTATTTTGATAATACTACATTAGTGATAGAAAAATAGAGAATATATTTTCTAGTGTATTATCTTTAATGAAATTTTTATCAAGCGATTTTACCTATAAGGTATTTATAAATAAAGTTAAATCATATTTAACAGTTGTCTTGCATTTTTATAATCTTATGAAGCATTTTATGTCTTGACTTTGGAGGGAATTTATTCCTTTAATGGTCATAATTAAGGTAAAAAAAATACAAAGAAAAAATCATAATTTTTTATTGTATTCTATAGGAATTTTTGTTTTTATTTTTGGATGGCGTCTTCTAGACCCAAGGTATTGATAATGCATTTTAATATCTAAACACCGTAAAAGGATAGTGAGAGCATATAACTGCACTTAAAAATTCAAGTTTGGAATATTTTGTAAATCTAGAATTTTAGGTTCTAATTTAGTTGTTGATATTCAAAAGTTTAGGTTTTGAAAACTTATAAATATACTTAGAACTTTAAGTTCATATATAATTTGTAAAGTTAAAATTTCAAGTTATAATATAAAAATTAATATTTAAAACTTTAAGGTTTTACTTTCGAATTATTTTCAAGACTTCAAATTCTGATTATGAAATTATTCTTAAAACTTTAAGTTTTAATTTAAGATTGCACATTAAAACTTCAAGTTATGGTTAGAAATTGAATTTCAAAACTTCAAGTCTAAATTTTATAATAATTTTAATTTTTTTTTAACCTTAAGAGTAATGAAATTAAAGTATATGAATAAAATGAAATGTAAAAAATAAACATTAAAAAATGAAAGAATATGATTAATATTTTACTTGTATTAAAAGTAAAAATTAGAATAAGTAATGGCCATTCTCCAATTATGTTTCAAAACTTAAAATTCTGATTTTAAAATTATTTTAGTACTTCCAAGTTCTAATTAACTCATTTTCTTTTGTAAAGTATAGGTTGCAACAATAACATTAATAAAATAAATGTAATAACTTATTTTTATTTTTTGATATGGAAGATTCAATTTAATGACAATCATAAAATATACTGATAATAATAATTGCATAAAATAAATAGTATAATAATATAAAAATAATATAATATAGAAGCATTTAGTTAAAAACATAAACACTTTGTGTACCCGAATCATGTTGATAATGTGTTGTAAATATTAAGTTAAAAGCAAATAAAAGATAGTGTAGAAGTGTAAATGATATCTCACTATTAGCCCATTGAGTAAATAAAGCATAATAGAGAAGTACCAGTGATATTAAACATTAGTGCATGAATTACACTAGAGGGTATATTCATAGTACTGTATGCCCCTCATATGAGCAATCAAAAACAAATACATATTTTTCACCTTCTCCAAGTTTGGAACATTTGTCATTCAAGCACAAAGAGAGTTGAAATTGGCCAATGACAACAAGTGGTAGAATCTACCAATTGCTATCCAACACTTGCAACGGAAGCTAATTTTAGTAGACTCCCCTAGAAAATATTATTAGTCAAAACAACTAAAAGTCCCTACCCTCCTCATTTAATAATTATTAAATTAAAAATATAGGAGAAAAAATAAGACTGTTACCATTTTATTTGATTAATGATTAATTCCATTTATTTTTTTAAATTATATTTTTTTTTAATTCTACACCCCTTAAAATTAAAATTAAAATTAAAGAGATTTTCTTCCTAAAATAAACGCGCGGAGGAATTGATCCCTTTCAGTTCTTAACTTCACACAGAGATTAAACTATTCTATAAAAAATTATGTCAAATTTAATCTCAACTGTTAAAGTGAAGTGATTCAATATTTTAAAATTGTATAAGAACTTATATTAAAAAATATAGTGCCACGAAAACTATCCCAATTAAAAACCAAATCTCCTCCAATTCTGATATAAAGTAAGGATAACTTGATCCAGGAAACCTTTTGTATCATCATCTGAAATGATCTTACCAATTAAACCCAATTATATAAAAATAAATAAATAAAACCACACTCCTCACAAAACGTCAAAAAATTTATATTTTATATACTATTATTAGATTTCTGGCCAATACCCAAATCTCTCAACCTTCCAATGTTCACAAGTTCTCGACCGACAACTACTGCCAGATCCCACAATCTTACTAGCCAGAAAACATCCGAGATTTAAAACATTGACCTCTTGGGGGTTGTAACCTAAAGATTGTTTATAGATGTATTTCAACCCGTTAAGATTAGCCCTCAAAATTTACTAATCAACCCCATCAACCTGTCAAACACATGCATGCAATGCATTTAATATTTAATATTTTGTTAGGCTCAGACTTTGTGGACACAAGAAGTAAGACTTGTATTTACATCCAAACCCAATCGAAACTGAAAGGTGAAACATGCCACATAATTTGATTACAGGGGAAACCACTCTCCAATTCCCATTTTACCAGTTTATACAAAGGCAAGCATGCATGCATGTACAGTTCTGAATTTCTTAACGAATAACACACCAACAAAGCAAAGCTGGATAGACAAGACCTTAAGAGTTTCTAGTAAAGCATACAGGAGCTATTTAGAAGATACAAACATGCAGTGCTTACCACCACCACCCAAGTATCTAAGCACAACATGATGCACTAGCTGTCCTTTCCCCAGGTCTATCCATAAGAACCATTCCCGATGGATTTGGTGCTGGCTGCACTCGAGGTAGTCTCTTTGCTGTGTCCAAAATATAAACAAAAAAACAAATAATTAATCAAATTGCAGCTAATAAAAGAGATTGAGTGTGTGGAAAACTCTTAAAATGCAAGTTATTCATCTAACTTAAAGGATATTTCAGAGTAATGGCCGGCACAACTGGACTTGGTACATTTAGAAGGTTGTCAATATGATATATTTATTTTTCCCAAAGTTTATGGTTATTTACAAATAAACGGTACAGAAACGTATAAATAAATGTTGCAAACTATTGGTAGCAAGCAGTGTGTTGCAAACTATTCAATATGATTAATAGAAAGCCATTTAACCAATCTAATGAGCAGCTTAAAAAAAATCATATAAAAATTCAATTTTTAGCCTTTCTTTCTCTTTGAAATGCATGTTCAAGACTTACCAAACTAAACACTTACCTATTTCATAGAAAATGTCATTGACATTGGCTGCTGTTTTTGCAGAGGTTTCCATAAAGAAGAGCCCATTCTCCTGTGCATAAACTTGTGCTTCCTACAACCACATAAAAATTTAGTTGAAGAAACAACATACAAGCAAAAACTGTTATCTTTCACTTTACACCAAAAAATAGAGGGAGAGAAAGAGAGAGTATGCTTGGCACAATATGCAAAGCTGTTTAGTAATTGACCAGGTGCCAGCCTCCTGGCACTAACATGCAACAAAACAATTCCCTAAATATCTCTTTATTCTCTTTGGAATTCAACCCAAAATCAAAAAGATCTAACAAACTGCTCATTGTGAGTGGCAGATGATTTACGAAATTTCATTCAAATAGTTTTGATCATTTATCATATTACAAATACACTTCCCAAAGATCATAGACTTCTTTTCAAGATTATAAACTGCTCATTCAAATAGGTGTAGAAGAATAATAACAAGAAAAACACCCCCAACCCTCCCCCATAAGTATCAGAAAGAGCATTCTTTCAGGATTAAATGTTAAAATAAATGCATAATAAATTACTAACACTATTAGAGAGGATATGCAGGCGCAAATCCATGTATATGCACAATCTATTATGCAACATTTTACACAATCATTAAGCATACTATTGTGTGTGTGTGTGTGTACATACATACATATATAGCTACAAGACTAATGGAAGAATGCCTTTGTTTTAATTTCCTCCAATATTCGACTCACATTCAAGGCAAATAAATAGAGAAGTAAATAAAAGAAATTATGTAGAACCAAGATTCCAAATAAACAATTTCAAAATTGAAAAAGATCTTCCTGACGATTCTCAAATGAAAGGCACAAACAATGTACAAGATGATAAAATAAATAAATAAATAAATAAGATGGTTATTTTGCAATAATTATCTAAATTTGAATTTTTCTGTTTTCCTAATAGATTCCTTTGCAATCTTCTAAATGATTATAAACATTTTACAAAAGAATGAATGTGCTACACATTCAATACTTTCATTAAATTTAGTGAAAATTGTCCATATTTGTTTATAGAAAACTTAAAATAAAGAATCAGCTATATTTTCCAAGACTATGAATTAGATAATAGCACTTCACCAACCTAAACAGAAGCAATTTAACCACCACAATTAACTCAATTTATCACTATTCAACCTTTTTCTGCCTTAAATAGACAGGAAAAGAAAAATTGCTGCCATATTTCCTCTTCGTCTGGACCATGAGATGGTCTGAGGCCTATAAATTGTTATTTTCAATGCTAATTAAAAAGAGTGACTTTTCCACGATCCTTTATAAATCTTATCATCTTAACAACCCGCTATTCTTACAACATAGAAGAATTTAATATAGAAAAATCAAAACTGTAAGCACAATAAACGCATTCAGAAAAAGAAAAAAAGAAAGAAGAAGAAATGGAAAGCAAAACTGAAGCAGAAACACAAATACTTGCCTCGGCTGCGACCTTCCTTGAATCCAGCAAATCAGCCTTGTTCCCAGCAAATGCCATAACCATATTTGGATTGCCTTACCAGCAAGAGAAACAAAAATACAACAAAAAAGAAGTTAAGTCACTTGATGCCAGTAAAATGTTTCAAATAAATAAATGAATACAGTGAAATTCTATAAAGAGGACTCTAGATGATGAAAAATTAAAACCATCACAATATCACATATTCTCTATATCCAGCGCTCATTCTAAATAAAGAGTAATAATATCACAACTAAAACCAAAAACTGCTGGTTAAGGAGACCAAAATATGTGTCAGTACCTTGTGCCTGAAGTTCTTGTACCCATTTCTTAGCTCGCTCAAATGAGGCCTACAAGGGGAACAAAAAAATCAAAATGGAGAGGTAAATTCTTGCTCAAAAAGTACCTGAAATAATTATCTGCACTTTCAAGTAGCAGCCCATTGATTTTACAGTACATACAAATGTGCTGAGCATTTACTAAATTCTTAATTTTCTTTTATTTTATAATGGGAGAGATAGTAGTGAAAGAGGAAAAAATAAGGACAAAAAGACAAGTGGAGAGTAATTGCATATCCTTCCCCAATGCTACCCACCCCCCCAACAAAAGAAAATGAGTACATTCTTTAGCATTGACAAATGTAAACACTCCTACTCAATTCTTCATTTCTCATCTCCACTTTTTCTTAATGAATCAAATGGGGAAAGTAAGGGGCTTAAATTATATGCTTCTAAGGGTCTTACACCTTCAAGCTCTTCTTAACCTATTGGATGAGAAAGTAAGTGGCTTACATTGTATGCTTCTAAAGGCCTTACACATTCAAATTCTTCTTGATTTATTGAATGAGGAAGTGGAAGGATTACATTGTATGCTTCTGAAGGTCTGACACCTCAAATTCCAACTAGTAGGTAGTTGAACAACCGAGGGGAAAAAAACATGTTGGTTTTTTAGCATGTACTTACTTGATTTGATATGTCATAAACAATAATTGCAGCTGCAGCTCCTCTATAGTACATCGGAGCTAAGCTATGATATCTCTCTTGACCTGCTGTATCCCAAATCTCAAATTTTACAGTAGCATCATTGACAGCCAATGTTTGTGAGAAAAAGGCAGCACCTATGGTTGATTCCTTAAATATCATAGAGAAAAGTCAAACACAGAAATCCCAAAGAGAAAGGTTCTCTGGCAATCGTATGACAGTTGAAATACCTGAAATTCAACAAATTGTCCTTTAACAAAGCGCAGTACAAGACTAGACTTTCCCGCTCCGACATCTCCGAGAAGCACCTAAACCATAAAGGACAAATAAACATCAAAATGAAAAATTTTTGGAAAAAAACAAAGTAAGCTGGATGAATACAAAAAACCCAAAAAGCAGGGATTTTACGGGCGCAAAGCAATCAGTTAAAAAAAATAATCGTATGACTGGAACACTGCTATTATTTGACCATAAAACAAATTCAAATTTCAATATCGTCAAAACTCATCCAAAATCACCAGTTGCATTTAAAAGAGATATGCACCTATCCATATCAATCGCAAGCATTTTAGATTGATGGCATGCACATTCGACATGGAGAACTGTATGGAACGGCAAACATACATCGGCAATAGGGATAGAATTCACAAGCAAAAGAGACCCATAACAAAATTAGCCATGAGAAAAGGCAAACCTCAATTACAAGGGGAAAAAGAACGCGAACAATTTATCAAAATTCAAATAATCAAGTCAAACCCACATCAGAATACAGATTAAAACACACAAACTATAACATCCATACCACAAACAGAAAAATTAAGGTATACCCACATGCTCATTCCATTAAATTGTAACAAATAATAAAATTGGGATGTTTAAGAATGAAAACTGACCAATTTAGCATTGATGTTTTTGTTTCCCGTTGTGGCCATGAAGACTGATCGATGACTGGATCAAAATCGGGTCAACAAATTGATCAAAAATCGGAGAATTGTAGTTGGTTTCAGATGAAGATTAACAAGAATTAGGGAGATTTGACAAAGAAAAGAAAGCAAAAGGCAAAGGGAAGGTTCCTTAACAAACCCTTCTAAGGAATTCACAAGGTACGCGAAAGCGATTGATCGTTTTCTTTTCCGACAGAATTTTGTTATACTAATTATTGTTGTTTTTATTTTCATTTATTTCTTTATTATACCGTCACGTTATCCACGTGGCGCTAGTGCAGCCACTTACTGTCTTTTTTTATTGCATTGGGGCCGTGTTTTTTGGTTGCAGATTTGTCAAAAGTCAAATGCCACCGTGTTATTTTTTTTCTCGCAACATTTTTTTAGAAAATAAAAAATTAAATTATTAATATTTGAAAATTATCTAATAAAATATTTGTTTATGTTGAATTAATTATAACATTAAATAAAATAGATAAAAAAATTAAATATATAACATAAAATTATCAATTTTTTTAATTAAAATATGCTTATATAAAGTTTTATTAACAACTTAATATATAAATATTTTTTACTGTTAATTTTAAAATTAAGAATAATGTCATATGTAGAGAAATTTAAGAAATAAGATTTATTATTTATATGATAATTAAGATGGTATTATTTAATAATATTTTTGTCAATATAAAATTTTGTATAAATAATTTATTTCTATTAAAAT
Organism: Khaya senegalensis; assembly: GCA_032402905.1. Classification (NCBI taxonomy): domain Eukaryota; kingdom Viridiplantae; phylum Streptophyta; class Magnoliopsida; order Sapindales; family Meliaceae; genus Khaya; species Khaya senegalensis. Next base: position 2,234,732 of record CP135550.1, on the reverse strand, counting down.
ATTAATTAACTCAAATTAAGAGAGATATTCGTGACCAATAAGAGCCGTTGATGCTGTACAAAAAATAGATGGGTGGCCCCACATCTCCAAATGCCAAGCCCATTCATGTGGACCTTCGGATAGCATTAGTGTCCGTGTTGGCTTTGGCCCAATCCTCGGTTTCCTTTCTAGTATTGATTTAAGTACTCAAGATTTTTCAAGTTTTTATAAATTTTAGATATCATTAAAATTGTTGTATTAACATAGTAAACGCACTATTTGATCACTACTGCTATTGCTTGTCAACAACTCATTCACAAACACAAAAATAAATAAATATTAACATATAAAACTTATTTAAATATCTTTAATAATAATATTATCATATATATATTGTAGAATTAATTAGAATATTTAATACTTTTATTTTAATTTATATATGTCTATGTATAATTTTTTAGAAGTAAAATTCCTTCACCTTTTTTTTTTTATAATTTTTTGTTTTTATTTTTTTAATTCATAAATATTCACTTAAATCTAGATTTATAACAATTTTTCATCTCTCAAAAATAATTTTATAATGGTTAGGGTTGATTTTGTTTTTCTTA
>CP135550.1:2197550-2233892 GCA_032402905.1 Khaya senegalensis | reverse complement strand
AGGAAAGACAACTCTTAACATTGACCTAAACCCAAGCTAACCTAAGACAACTCTTAAAGGTTGGCCGAAAATAAGAACATGCTGGGTAGTTTGCGGCAAAAGCTGCAGTATTATTAAAAGTTTCAAAAGATGTTGATTGCATGATAAAGGCCTATATTTATAGCCTTGAGTTGCTTATTCGTTCCTATTTTGTTATCCTAATTTGACTATGACAAAAATACCTAAATAAGATAGACATATAAAGAAAACTTCTTATTTAACTAAACAAGAAAGACTAATAAAGGAATTGCTTGCAGATGCCTAATTGGTGTCAAACTTCCTGATTAGCGAAGTTTCCTATTGTTGCTGACATTCTTGTTTGATGCGGATTCCCTATGCCTTTGCGGACAAGGCCAAGCTTTATGTGGACTTCCTCGTAGGCTGGATCGCAGGCCTGTGTGGTGCCTTGTGTGCCTATTTTCTCGCAATGCACTCTTTCTGCTGGCGGAATTTCTTGCTGTTGCTTGTGCTGTGTTAAATTTTGTGTTACTAGTGAACTTTCCCCGTACATGCTAGCCTCTGTGGCTACGCGTGCTGCTTTTCGCTACTCTCGATACTTTCGTTGATGCTCGTGCTCCTTTTGCTTTCTTAGGTCTTCAACAATCCCCCTTTCTTGAAGAGTAACCTTGTCCTCAAGGTGAAATTCGGAGAATCGTTGTTGGATGTCATCGTAGTCTTCCCAAGTTGCTTCATCCTTGGGCGATTGATTCCACCATATTAACACTCTTCATAGTGGTCTTCTGTTGTGACCATAACTGACGATGCAGAAGCCTAAGGTTTTCCTCGGTTGCTGTCCCACTTGATTCTCCTTATAGATGTCTGGCAATCCCTCGGCTATTCTTCTCTCTTCTCCTATCTTCTTCCACAGTAATGAGACATAAAAAATGGGATGAAGTTGCAAGTTTGGAGGCAGTCTTAATCGGTATGCTACAGCTCCTATTCGATCGATGATTTCGTATGACCCAAAATATCTTCGAGCTAGCTTGGTTGTGGATGGTTTCCCAGCTCGAATTTGCCTTTTCGGATGGATTTTGAGATAAATAAAGTCTCCAACTTAAAATTTCACTTCTCTACTCCCCTTATCAACTTGTCGCTTCATTCGGTCCCTAACTTTTTCGAGCTCTTACTTAAGTTTCTCGAGGATTTCATATCATGCATGAACTGTGGTGTCCACTTCATGCAGTGAGCTATCTCCCATTGTATGGCTTGCCAAGTTATGTGGAGCTCTCCCATACACGACTTGGTATGGGGACATCTTGATGGTTGCGTGATAGGTGGTGTTATACCACAATTCTGCCCATAGAATGTAGTTCTCCCACTCGTTTTGTTGGTCATGACAGAAACACCTTAGATATTGTTCTAAGGTTCGGTTGGTCACTTTACTTTAGCCGTCGGTTTGTGGATGAAATGCGGAGGAAGCTATGAGGTTGTTGCTAAGTTGAGTAAAAAGTTCTTTCCAGAATTTCCTCATGAAAACAGGGTCTCGGTCTCATAGCATGGTTCGTGGGATGCCATGTAGTCGAACAATGTGCTTGATGAATTTTTGCGCTACTTCCTTTGCGGTGTGACGTAGCTTGAGTGGCACAAAGTGTGCACTCTTGCTCAGTCTATCCATTATAGTTAGAATGACAGTATAACCTTTGCTACTCGGCATTCTAGTGATGAAATCCATGGTTATATCATCCCATACTTGTGAGGGCATGGGTAGTGGTTAGAGCAAGCCTTTGGTTTTGCCTCCTTCGGATTTGGATCATTGGCAAATGTCGCATTCCTTCACTTTCTTCTTAATTTCGGCTTTTATACCTTCCCACCAGAAGAAGAGCTTGACTCTCATATAAGTGCGAAACCATTCGGAATGTCCTCCCTCCTTTGAGTAGTGGAAGTGGGTGAGAATTTTCTCCCTAAACCCTGGCGTATTGGGCATATATATTTGTTGGTTGTGCCAAATATAACCATGTTTAAGCGAGAACTTACCAACGGTTGGCTCGGAGTTATTGACTTTCTCGGTGAGCTCTTAGCTATGCGTGTTGAGTAACATGGCTTCTTTGATTTCTGCCCATACAGCCCATTCTGCACCACTAATGGCCGTGAGACTTGCCTCATTGGGCTCACATATCGCCCACAAAATCTGTCCCCCATTGCTCCTCGACAAGGCGTTTGCCACTTTATTCTCTTTGTCCGGTTTATAAATTATGTCATACTCATACCTAAATAACTTGACAAGAAATTTTTGTTGCTCGGGGGTGGTGATTTTCTGCTCCATTAAGTTCCTTAAGGGTTGTTGGTCGGTAATGATGATAAATTTGCGTTCAAGAAGGTAGGATCGTCATACCTTCACTGCATGAATGATGGCTAACATCTCTTTTGCGTAAACGGACCAGCTCTTCTTTATAGGCCCTAATGCCTTACTCATGTAGGCAATCAGCTTTCCGACTTGACTAAGAACAACACCAATGCCATCTTGGCATGCGTCGGTATGCAACTCGAAGGGTTGGTTGAAGTCGGGTAGTGCCAATACAAGAGTCTCGCACATGGCTTACTTTAAAGCTTTAAAGGCTGCCTCGCTCTTTTCTGTCCACAAAAAATTGTCTTTTTTCAACAAATCAGTGAGAGGCCTTGCAATGGCACCATAGTTGCGAACGAATCGTCGGTAGTAACCGGTCAAGCCAAGGAATCCCCTAAGTTCTGTGACGTTTTTAGGGATTGGCCATGCTTGCATTGCCCCAATCTTTTGTTGATCCACTTTTACTCCTTTGCTAGAAATTATGTAGCCTAAGTACTCAAGTTCCTCTTGCATGAACGTGCACTTAGATGGCTTGATAAAGAAGTGGTTGTCCTTTAGAACTTCCAACGCTTTCCTTAGGTGCTCAAGATGTTTATTAAAGGTTTTTGAATAAATCAGGATGTCATCTAAAAATACCAGCACAAATTTGCGTAGATATAGCTTGAAAATGTCGTTCATTGCAGCTTGAAAGGTGGATGGTGCATTGCATAAGCCAAAAGGCATGATAAGATATTCGTAGTGCCCACTATGTGTCCAGAAGGCAGTTTTATGCACATCTTCCTCCTTCATACGAATTTGATGATATCCTGCCTTGAAGTCCAACTTAGTGAATAGCTTGGCTCCATGTAGCTCATCTAACATATCGTCGATGATGGAGATTGGAAATCGGTCTTTAATTGTGGCTTCATTGAATGCTCGGTAGTCAGTACAAAATAGCCACGTCCCATCTTTCTTTCTCACCAGCAAAACGAATGATGAAAACGGAGAATTGTTAGGCCTTATAATGTCTTGCTGTAGCATTTCTTCAACTTGTCTCTCGATCTCATTCTTTTGAAAGTAGGCATACCTATAAGGTGCTGCATTGATAGCTTTTAATGTGTCAACCAAAGGAATTGCATGGTCATAATGTCGCGAAGGTGGCAGCCCTTGCGGTTCTCCCAATACATCTTCAACTTGATCGAGTAAACCCCTTGCTGTCGCAGGCATGTTTTCATCAATCTTCTGCTTCTTGCGATGGTTTTCTTCTTCGTCGTCGTTGGCGGCTAAGAGAACAGTATAGCATTGTTCTCTTTTTCTGTAGAATCTCTCAATGGTGTTAGCTTCACAAGGTTGTGCAATAACTGGTGGTGATGCCTTCCAGGTGCATTCCTTGCCATTCCATACAAAATGCATGGACATTGTGTCGTAATCGAAGGTGATTTTCCCCATGATTTTGAGCCAAGCGTCACCTAACACAATATCGAGGCCTTCAAAGCTAGAACATACAACATTACTTCAATGTCGGCACCTTGAATCTCCATTCTTGCTGCCTTGATTACTTGCGAGCACTTGAGTTTGTGACCATTGGCAACTTTTACTTCAAATGGTGTCACATTTTTGGATGATAAGTGAAGCCTTCTAACAAGCTTATTGTTGACGAACTTATGGGTGGCACCATTGTCAATGAGTACGAGTACCTTCTTTCCATTGATTGTCACAAATAACCTTATGGTAGTTGGTTTTGCTGTGGTGCCAACTGCGTTGAGATTAATTTCTCCTTCTGTTGTGCCATCGAGGGAATTCACTTCGTCTGCATCTTTCTCGCTGTTCATGGAAGTGGTTTGCTCCTCTTCGCTACTCTCATCGTTATCTTCGTCGCTCATGATTTCGATGAGGTTGAACTGCTCCTTTTTACACTTGTGGCCAGCTTGCCACTTCTCGTTGCATCTAAAACATAACCCCTTTTCGATTCTTCTCTTAACTATGTCGCTAGATAATCTCAGTGGTTCCCTTGATTTCGGTGGCACAGCTTTGTTGGAGGATGATGGTTTTTCAAATTTTTCATAAGGTTTGGCTGCTTTAGGGGTCAATCAGTTGATGCTTCGGTCATCGTTGATGAACCTTGCTAGTCGGAAGCATTGCGCAAGTGATGTAGGGTCTCTCATCTTCACTTCCTTACTTAACCACGGCACAAGTCCATCTAGAAAAGTGCCTATCAATGCGCTATTCGGCCAATTTCCTACTATCTCCGCTTGACGCTCAAATTTCTCAAGATAGTTATGTAGTGATCCATCTTACCTAATTTTGGCCAATTGTCCCTCAAAATTCGTCATGCTAGATGGGCCAAAACGATTGATCAATTCTTGAGTGAATTTTGTCCAGCCAATTCTCCTCCCTTCGCAGGCATGAGTGGACCTAAGCCAACGCCACCATTGGTTGGCTCGTCCGCACAGATGATAGGAGGCAAACTCGATGTATTCCTTCTTTTCTACTCTATGTTTCTCGAAATAAAACTCAGCTTTAGAGATCCATTTGGTTGGATCTCCCTTCTCAAATGTGGGAAACTCAATTTTTACCTTCGGCTTGATGTAGTTTCCATGGCCAAAATTATGTTGCCTCACGTCCCTTCTCGGTGGTTGCCAATGTGCTGCCTCAGGGTAGCCTCGCTGCCTCCTTGGCTGCCAAGATAATAGCCCCTCATCCATGTTGTCTTCGTCGCTATTCTGCTCATAGCGGTTGGGTGGTAGGTTAAAGATGGGCAATGCCTCTCTTCTAGTCCCTAAACTCGTCCTCAGTTTCCTCCTTTCTTGTGACGGAAGGTGATCGTGGTCAGTTTCTTCTCCGTGCTCATGAGGCCTCACAATTTCAGACTGCAGCCTTCTGTGTGGTTGAGGCAGTGCGACATTCCTTGCTACATCATCTAGGCTTTGTCTGCTGTTTCCTCTAGGCATGTCCCTTCTTATTTGCTCTAGAGAATGCATAACGGAGGCCAGTTGATGTCCCAAGTTGCCTAATTGCTCATTGATGGCACGTTAGTCTCTTTTGAGGGCCATAATTCTGCCTCAATTGGTTACAGAAAAATCCTCGCCAGGGAATTCTTGCTGCGATGGTGGTTGATGTGGTTATTGTTGTTGGGAAGTCATGATGATCATCAAGTTTCTCAACGAAAGCACCAGTTGTTGAAGCTTACTGCCTAGCGAAACCTCTCAACGATTCTATCTAGGACAACTTCTCAACCAAAACACCAGTTGTTGAGGTCCGAATTTTCGGTCCTTAAATTTTTCACGGTCTAAGGGTGTCGATGGTTACTGTTCATGTGCGTATTTGCTGCCCTTATACTTAAAACTTGAGTCCCTCGATGTTTCGCCCCTAAAGTCTTGTTTCGCGCTCAGTCGCTCGATGGTAGATGCGATGGTGATGCGCAGATGCGTTGGAGAGGTAAGATAACTCTTAAACCCCACACAACTCTTAGGTAAGGAAGACAACTCTTAACCTTAACCTAAATCCAAGCGAACCTAAGACAACTCTTAAAGGTTGGCCGAAAATAAGAACATGCTGGGTAGTTTGCAGCAAAAGCTGCAGTATTATTAATTCCAAAAGATGTTGATTGCATAATAAAGGCCTATATTTATAGCCTTGAGTTGCTTATTTGTTCCTATTTTGTTCTCCTAATTTGACTATAACAAAGATACCTAAATAAGATAGACATATAAAAGAAACTTCCTAATTAACTAAACAAGAAAGACTAATAAAGGAATTACTTGCATATGCCTAATTGGTGTCAAACTTCCTGATTAGCGAAGTTTCCTGTTGTTACTGACATTCTTGTTTGATTTGGATTCCCTATGCCTTTGCGGACAAGGCCAAGCTCTGTATGGGCTTCCTCGTGGACTGGATCGTGGGCCTGTGTGGTGCCTTGTGTGCCCATTTCCTCGCAATGCACTCCTTCTGTTGGCAGCATTTCCTACTGCTGCTTGTGTTGTGCTAAATTTTGTGTTACTGATGAACTTTCCCCGCACATGCTAGCCTCCGTGGGTACACGTGCTGTTTTTCGCTGCTATCGATACTTCCGTTGACGTTCGTGCTCCTTTTACTTTCTTATGTCCTCAACACATTTCATATCGATGGTTTTCTCGATATTGTGGATCTTCAAACTACGATTTCTTTATTATTATTATTATTATTATTATTATTATTATCTAATGATATCATCTATTATATTAGTTTAGTAATAAAATTTATTAATTATACATTTGTTCCTTTCAATTTCTTCAAACTTTAAATTTTGTTGGACAAGGGTCCACAGCGAGGACAGTAATTTTGAGAAGGATGTGCCAAGGCATAGCCGCATTGATTGGGGACAAGGGGCATTAAATGAAGGGCAGGAGTCATTATGTATCAAGGCCAATCTGGAAGTGGAAGCAAAAACCATGGAATCAAATCCCCTTGATTGATTTTGGCTTTTATGATCTATGCTCTGTCAAAACTCCGTCTAGGGTATGGATAATGTCGTAGGCGGGCAGAGCGCGGTAACATTCGGTGGTCGTAGAGGGAGTGAGAGGTTCTGACAAGCAAAACAGTGAAGAGAAGACTGCAAAGTTGAATAGAAACCATAAGAGTAATGGCAATGGAGGCTTTGCTGGGAATCCTGACTCGTTGACGATTCTGGGAATTGGTCCATGGAAATTGAGAAAACTGGTACGTAATGGAATTGGATATGTTTCTTGGCCCAAGCAATTGTACAAGGATTATTTTTTTTTTTTTTTTTACTCCTTCTGTTTCTAGTTAGAATTAATTAGAAATTTGCCTTTACTGAGTGACTATGCGGGTTCGGTGGGAATATTTCTTTTACTGGATATTTTATGACTGTGATGCTTTACTAGGACAGGCGTCTTTTATTTCTCGTGTTTGTTAAGAGAGAGAGAGAGAGAGCAAACAATAAGTATTGGATGAAAATCTCTGAAACAATTGAAGTTATAGCCTTTTGTCTGAACTCGTAACAGATGCATTTCCTGTATGTGTTTTAACTTTAAACGTGAGATTAGTTTAGTTATTTTACCACTTTTATAAGCAATTATAATCCATCATAACAATTTTACTATTAAAAAATATTTTTTTATTAATTTTTATAAATTTTGTATCTATTCATTAAACTTCAGAAAATAAAAAATAAAAAATGTAAACCAGCGATCACTTTTATCTAGCGCTTGGGCAGGGCAAACATTCATATGGTATAATAGTATCAACTTGCTACCCCAGAATCATATCAGCAAAAGAGCATAACGAGGTCTCGTTTCAAAGGTATTGAAACATTTAGCTATTTGTATTCAATTTTAGGAGAGAATTAATAATCCAAAGCATCTCTTTAATTGATTAAGTGCAGTATAATATCCAGTTTTAAAAAATCATATGACATTATCAAATTATTTTTTAGATAATTATAATAACACATTGGCTAACACAAATTATTGGAAATGAATAATGTACAACAAGTTTTGAGAACACTAGTATCAAAGCAAAAATCACTTTAATAATTAATATTTTCATTGAATATTGAGGAAATGTTAGTATATTGAACTTGAGTGAATTTTAGATAAATTGAAAATTATTAAATATAATTAATTAAATGTTTTTTTATATATATAACTATTAAGCTATTTAAAAATAATTCAATTGAAAGCTAATTAAATATTTCAATAATTTAAAATTAAGTAATAATAAACACTCAAATATAAGTTTTGTACGGAGTATTTATCTAAAATACTCAAGAAAATTTGAACGAAAAATGATTAAATATGAATGTTAACTTAAATTACTCACGAAATATATACTTATATAGCATATGCTCTACTGTTAAGCTATTTCCGCCCGCTACAGTGGTGGCCACGTACGTCTGAGCAATTCACGTATCACCTGATACGGACGACTTATGTTTTGCCGCCGGACAAATATATTAACTATAATTTTAATTCAGAATCCCTGAACTTAAAATTATACCACTAAAATAAAGTCCAACATCAATAGATTAATAAAGTTAGAGATTTTTTTTTTTTTATAAATTAATATAATAAAATTATATTATTTCACTTGTTCTGTATAATTTATTTGTTTTCATTGTCACAAATTATTTTTATTTTTGTAAAAATATCAAATTTAATATAATATAAACACATAAATTTGTATAAATAAATTTATATTTATAATATTATTATATGATAGTTAGCTGTAACTTATTTGTTCACTTTAATGTTGCCAAATGTATAATTGACACAAAATTGTTAAGTCTTATATTATCTTCTATATATTAAATTAGTCCTTTATGTTGCGGACGTAGATAGCAAGTCCTCTCACACAAATTGCGTTAATTATTATTATTTTTTTTGAAATTTAGACCAATAATTTTTGTATTAAGAGTTAATTAAAGATTAAAAATTTTGATTATATAGTGTAAATTAGGCAACTCTGTACTTGAAACAAATGGAGTAGAAATTTAAAATGTAATTAATTTTTTAACTTTTCAAGTCAACAAAGATTAAAAAGATCTTTAATTCTAATACGCATTTTGTAATAGATATTTTTTTAATAGTATTTAATGATGTTTATTTTTTTTTATAAATTTATTAAAATAAATCAGAGAAAATAGTCAAATTTCACAACATTTATTTCATCGTAAATAAATAAACAAAAAGAAATAAAATGTTAAAGGTATCTATCTAAGTCTAGGTATTCTTGTGATGCACAGTGAATAAAGGCTAAACCCAAAAAAAAAAAAAAAAAAAAGGGGAATAGGGCAAACTTTAGTACACTGCACTGCTTTTGTCAGAAAAATTACAGCAAGGCTGCCTGCCTGCCTGCCTGCCTGGCTACCAAATTAGCCAATTATGACATCTCTGTGGGAATTAAAGACACCCCAACCAAATTAAAATTAATTAATTAATTAAAAAAATGAAGTATTTTATATATTTATTTATTTGTTGGGTGGTGTCACAAGACTGACACCAATAATAGCAGCAGGAGGGGGAACAATGGTAATTTGGTAAAATTGAGGGACGTGTGGGGGTAGGGTGGGTTCAGAGCCAGAGATCCTTGACCAGTCGCTCCTTTGACCAGTCTCCGAGAAGTACTGCTCACTCACTGCCCACCCACTCAGTACCTGCAAAACATTTCTCACATTTCTACCTCTCAATGATAAGGGTGAACAGCTGTTTCTTCCTCTTCCACACCCCCCACTCGCCCCTTCCACCCACTAAAGATTTGTTTTTCATTGAATTAATTAGTGTCAACACTTGTAATAATTTTTTACACAATTAAATTTTTTTTATTGTTCATTTTTACTATTTAATTAAAAAAATAATTAATCAATATAGATAATAAAATCACTTTCATTCAAAAACATTTTTTTGTATTGCAAACAATTTCTAAATAACAAAGCACTTTTTTTGGGAAGATTATTTTTCAACATTATAATAACTTTTAAACATGTTATAAAATAAAATAAAAAGAAAATATAATATGCTTTGCTTTTTTATAAACCACTTCAAACTTTCCTCCTCTTTTTTTTTTTTTTTGGTTCTTTTACTAAGAAATTATATTAGTAAATTACGCAGATTATTGCTAAATACACAAGGTAAGATGCAAAATACAAAATTAATGACATTGAAAAGCAATTGAATGAACGGCTTAGATGAAATCTTGATCTTAAATCCAACGGTCCATGCAAAGTTTCATAACTCCATTATTGAGTTCAGCCATAACAGTGTACTACTATTTCTGCTAATGTATTAATTACCACCAACCCTAGATAGCAATCAACACATGATATAAGAGATAGTAAAGCATCATTAAGATATAACAATAATAATAATTAATCACTCTAATAAGTGATTTGAGTTCAAGAATTTATGTACTATAAATGGGATATCAATGAAGATATTAATAATAATTTGGATCGATGATCATGATTTTGGAGCTGACTGCTGGTCTTTGTTGTTGGAAGCTAAAGCATGGATAGAATTAGCAAGCTTGTTAATGGCGTCAACTAAACCATTAATCCCTTGTTTGTTTATCTCAGACTTGGATTCTTCAATCTCGAGTCTTCTTTCATGCAAACTTACGAGATCTCTGTGTCTTTTCTCTTCTCTTTCTTCACAGGCCTGAAGTGCTTCTGCTATTATGGAAGCACTTTTTGAAATAGCAGTACCAAGTTCTTGTGAAGTGCTTGCACTTGCAGTACCGCCAGCGGTTCCTCCTCCGCCTCCTCTTCTTCTTCTCTTTGCAGGTGATGAGTCTGAATGCTCACTTGTATCAGAATCTGAGCTATCACAGATCTCCACAACATAAAAATACGGAACCAAAACCAATCAATACTAACTGAAAATTATGACACAAAATATCACACTAAATCTGCAGTCAAAACCTAACTTTTTTCCCAGAAAATCAGAAATATGAAAACTGCACAAACATGAATGCTGATGATAGGACAAGCATGCAGTAAATTTCGTTGTAATTAAGTGAATAAGACATAGTGAATTGCGAGGGAGAGAGAAAAGGAAAGAGTACCTACTGGGGGCGCAGCTTGCTGATTATAAGTAAGAGCAAAAGGAGGAGGAGGTTGTGGCTGACATTGCGAGGGTGGTGGTTGTGACGACGGAGGGGCTAGTGGCTGTGGCAACACGGGAATTGGAGATGAAAGTTGATGTTGATGATGCTGCAATATAGAAGGCAATGAAGAAGCAGCAGCCGCAGCAGCTGCTGGTGGCTGAACCACACTGATTGGTCTCTCCACCACATAACCTAAGTTAGGATTAGAACCAGCTGAGCCGTCGCCTCCGCCTCCGCCGCCGGCAGAGACTCTTTGACCTGCTCCTTTCTTCTCCACGACTTCAACCAAAGCTTCATATATCTGAAGCAGCATGTTACTGGGCAAGTTCTTTTCTTTCCTCTCATTCTTCTCCATGTTCCAATAAGAAATTACATCCCCAGGTTTCTCTGAAATTTTCCTTTGATAATCTCTCACTTTCTTGTAATCTCTCATGAGATTATCCCACTTATCATTGCATTGGTTTTGGCTCCTCAAACAACCTTTTCTCCAACAATAATCTTCAACCCATTTCCATCTCAATTCAGCAGGTTTGCTTCTTGCTTCACTGCTGTCACCACCACTACTTCTCTTCATTCTTCTTTCATCATCCATCTTCTTTGCTTCAATCAACACCATTGTTTCACTCACTGTCCAGTTTCCTTTCCTGTATTCTCTTATCACAGTAGCGCTGTTATCACCCTGATCAGCCATCACCCAAATGCATGCAATATCCTAATTAACATAAAACAGAGAGAGAGAGGGAGGAGAAGAGAAGGCAAGAAAGGGAACAACAATTGGCCCAATAATAAGTGCTTTAACTATGTCTTGTGCTCTCTTTTGGGAGACTTTGATTTGATGTAGGGGGTGTTTGTGTTTCAGTCAAATCTCATTAAGATTTCTAATTTAGGCAAATGGGCATTATCACTGAGGACACACTATCTAACACACAACAGTTACAACTTGTGAACATAAACAAGTAGAGAAGTGGGTATCCCGTTGAAATCTTAAAATTGGAAGATGAAATCCAAAACCACTCATTCAAGCCACTAAGTTTGTTTTTCTGGCAAAGGGAAAAATAAGAGGGAAAGGAGAGAGACGAAGAGAGAGTAATCAAGGGTATCGTAGTAAGAAAAGGCCAAGCAAATCCATTTAAACTGACATATCTACAAGCCCCAAAAAATTTTCACAGAGAGAAAGAGAGAGAGAGATTAGGAGGTTCTTCTTCAAGGAAAGGTGAGAGAAGAAAAGTTTCGGTGTTTCTTGGAATAGAGAGTTTGTATGAACATGATCATCAATGCCCACACACGTGGTGTAGTCACCAATTATCACACACTTTTCTTTTGTATTGAATGCAGTTGAGCACTTCGCTGTGAGATTTTGTGAGCATTTATTATGTGAAACTTGTACACATACCTTGACAATATATGCCCCACCAACCCACTATTTACATGTATTTTACAATAAAGCTGTCTTAATTTTTTTTCTCTTTAATTTTTAAATAAATTTTTACATATAACATAATTATTAATAAATAATTTTAATTTTATTTATAAATTAATTTTATATTTTATGATATAAATTTAAAAAAATTAAAATATAATTTAAATTATTTATTAATAATTTTATTATGTATAAATATTTACTTGCGCTAAGGATAAAAAATCTTAAGAGAGGATGTCGATTCGTTTTAAAAAAATATTAAACTTGACCTTTTAAATTTTTTTCTTGAAAAAATTACTAATGTTTTTTATATAATATTTTATATCCATAATTTACAACTAATTTTAATAAAAAAAATTGTGAAGAAATAAAAGTTTGAATTATTATTTTAATAATTTAGAATTCATGAAATAATTTTTTAATTTCTTTCGAATATTTATGGTGCAATTTAAACATTGTGTGCTTAGGAAGTAAACTTAAGTAAACTTGCCAAAAAAAAGCATTTAATTATGTAATATAAACAAACTAAAAGAGAATAAATTAAAAATATTCATAATTATGTGCTAGATTTTGTTTGACACATCCGATACTTAAATAGAAGAAACTGAATAAAGGGTGATAAACTTGAATCTTGTTATATATTTATATATATATTGTTATTTCATAATTAATAATAGTGCTCGAAACACAAAATCCTTTGTCAAGCTGAGAAAATCTTCATCAAAAGAATAAACAACATGGCTAAATATTAAGACCCTAATCATTTGGTTAGCCTCCTAAATAAAACAAAATTAAATTTGAAATAACAAAATGCACCCCAGAACTTCTGTTAATAACAAAAGTAGTCCCAAAATTAGAAGTTATGACAAAATAGGAGGACAGTTTTGTCCTTTAAGAAGAAATGTAAATGTTAATTTCGTCTTTTGATGAGGGACATTTAAAAGCCTGGAGCCACGTCATCGAACTTTTTAAAATATATTATTTGTTCAAAATCCGCCAGCTAGGACGTACGACAGAGAGTGCAGAATTCAGTTTGACTAGGGTTTTGACCAAAATGTGGGGCCCTCAAAACCACCCTTGACTCGTCCCTTTCGTTTTTTTGGTTTGGACCCTAGCCCGCCCAGTTAACTTTTTTTTTTTTTTTTCTTTTTGGGGGGTTACAGTTCCAAACCCATTTTTATTTTTTCATTTATATTTTAAAACTAAAATTTTGTTTTAAAAATGATAAAAAATTATTTATAAATTTATATTATAATATTATATATTTATCACATATTTTACAATTTTATAACAATAAAAATATAAAAATATAAAAAATGTGAGATAGCATATTGTTGTCAGTTTGTAATAATAAAGATTGTATTTATGGTAGTAATTATATTCATGTGTATTTGTCAAAATTTGAACATTGAATGCCGTTATATACTTCGATCATGAAATGAGATTTTTTTTTAAATATTATTAGAATTGGATAAATAAATACAAAGAATGATTGGATTTTGTTTGTGTGGTATGTAAATATGATAAGTGGCTGGCAATGCCACCAGAGAATACTGTAGCCATATAAGTGGGTGGAGGAACCATCCATATGTGTCAGTAATTCGTAGTTTTCTTTTTTCTTTTTTAATTTTATGTTAAAGTACAAACGTAACGTAGGTTGGTTGCCGAGAAGATTGTGTGAAAATAGAAGTGTCCACAACTCAACACATACTGTATCTATCGTCAAACTCTGAATGTGTTCAATTTATTAATATATAGATATTTTATGAAAGAGTAATTAATAAAAAAACATATTACTTTAATTTATACATTATTATTATTTTATATACATAGAATTATTTTAAGTTTGATTAAATAATAAAAAAATATTTTTGAATAGTAACTTTTTCTAAATTATTAATTTCTTTCTTAAATTATTATGCATTTCACATATAATTTTTAGATTATTTTACGATGAGGTAAAACTAAAAAAATGTAGTTCAATTATCTAAAATAATATAATATAATTAAAGGGCTAGAACTTAGAAAAATACAATAGAATCTAGTTTGGTGTTAATTAATTTATTTAAAATAATATTAATTTTAAAAAAGTATTAAAATTTAAATTATGAAATTAATTATGTTTTATTTATATAACCAAAACATAATTTTATAATCCAAAGTTTGACATTTTTTATAAAATTGGTATTATTTTATAATTAAATTTTAGATCTAAAGTAAATATTATTTAAAATTTTGAGTTTTTATTTTAGTATTAAACCAAATCACCAGACTAAATGTTCATTATAATTTTTTTAATAACACTTGATAAGTATTTTTTAAAAATTATTTTTTGATACTATATAATTTTTATGTGTAAATTTATAAAATAATTATGTATTTTTTTAATAAAATTGTTATGATCAATTTATTTTATATTGAAACATTTGATATTTTATATGAATTATGTATTTTATTTTAGATTAATATAAAAAATTCATTACTTTATTTAGATATATTATGAGTTTAAATTTGATATTTTATAATAATATAAGTATAATTGAAAAAAATAAAAAAAATTCACTAAAACTCCCAATATCGTATAAGTTTTGTAAATGTCAAATAACCATAATGTAGGTAGGCTTGAAAATAAAATATCAAATCTATTATGTATTTAGTATGAGTTTGACATTAAATTTTTTTAATGAATGTGAGTATGTTTTTGGTAATAATATTTTTAAACTCAATTGGCTACCATCCCTATTTTTCACTTGTCTCAAATTATTCTTAAAATTTGCATAAGTTCAAATTACATTCTTAACACTGTTACATTTTGCTATTAAATTAGGTGAATTTTTTGAAGTCACCCCTTCTTCGTTGATTAAAAGAGTTATTTATTTATTTAATTGAGACTATTATAAATCTCAGAGCCATTCATTTTAGAGTAATAACATCCTAGTCCTTGAGTTTTTATGTATTCATGAATAAAATTTTAATTTTTTTTTCTTATATGCAGTAAATAAGTACTTAATTTCTATTATAATGATTAAATTAATTTTTTAGTGTTGAGTTTTAACTCTTACAGTTTAAGAATATTTAACTTAATAATAAAAGGTATTTGAGCCAATTTAATAAGAATAAAAAATCTATGCAATATAAATAAGTAAATAAATAATAGAGTTTATTTTTATTTATAAAAAGCATATCTAAATATGATTATCCAGACCAGAAACCACCCTAAACATGCCATTTGTGTGATTTCTTCCAACGGACAATTTACTGCCACTTGGCACCAATCAATTGGTTATATAGCTGACCCCTCCATTAGGTGTACATAAACATACTTGCTAACTAGCTCGCACCAATAAACAGAGCATTATTAGTATTTGTATCCCTTTTATCTATTTTTAAAATACTTTACTAGCATAATTTTATATATATTTCATTAAATTTTGTCTTTTTTTTAATAATAATATTATACTTTAATATGTGACAATATTAAAAATTTTATTTTATTTATTTTTTTTTTCTCTCAAGCAAGCCTATGGCGTGGCTTGTAATATTTTCACCTTTAACTTTAGATGATGTATTAATTCATATGTTATATAATATCATTTCGTTTTGATTGGAGTGGACTAATCACCTGTGGTGTTGATGATTTGTAATTTCAATTTTTATTTATTTTATTATAATTTGGTAAAATTATGACTTTAATAATTGACTTAGTAAATTCTAAACCATGGGCTCTTGCATTTTGTTTATTTCAAACAAATAATTTAATGTTAAAATTTAAACTTTAAAAACACTTTGTATTTAAATTATGTTTACACAGTAAATATAAATTAAAAAATTATTAGTTGAATTATTTGATAAGAATCACAATAAAATATGTGATAATCATTTTATTCAAATTATTGAATAAAAATGTCAATCATGATTCAGCATATACCTTTTGTTACCTTTTTTTTTTCTTCTTATATATAATATAAATCAAAAACAAAATTGATCATAAATAATTTATAAAAATTGAACTCTCACATATTGAATTATTTTCTTCATTTTAGTCTTAAATATTCTCTCAAACACAAAATACATAAATTACATGTTGTTATTATTATATATATGAGTTTTGTTTTATCAACTCAACTGTAACATGGTATTTGTTTGATTTTTTTATTTTTTTCTTGGATGCCTAATATGGGCTGGCTTTATTTTTTTTATTCCAGATTTTTGTAATTGAAATTTTAATTTTCATATTCAATGGGTAATTAAATATCCAATGTGAAATTACCTGGAACGGTGGTTTACATATCCAATTTCTTAGCTTTAGGCTCTGTATAATTAGGAATGCACTGCTTCTCTTTTTTTTTTTTTTTTTTTTTTTATTTTTAAGTTTTTTTATTTTCTAAAACAAAAAATATATAAATTAATTTATTGTTAATGAACCACTCTCTTATTTTAAAAGTTACCGTTGGAATTTCGTAAATGCACTGCCCTGCTTTAATTAAGAGAAGTCGGAGGAACAGTTTTTGTTTTAATTTTCGAAACTTTCACTATAAAAAAGTCTCTAATTTAACCTAAAACAATCTTCCAATAAATTAATGAATTAATTCTTAAAATTATTTCTGAATTATAAAAGTGAATAGTTAGGATGAATTTATCCTTTGTAATTAATCAAAAATTTCATTTATTAGGTGAGTCGTATATGAAAATAAATCAAATGATAGTAAAAATTAGTTCATGTTAATTAGTTTATATTATATTACTATAGGCATGAAACATGCAAATGTTTAGATATATATTATTAGTTAATTTTATATTAGTTTGTAAAATATTTGGTATTATATATTAAAAGTTAAAATAATGATTGAGATTCAAAATTCTATACAAACAATATTGATACAGATTGATGTGACTATGATACTTCAAATATAAACTCTTATACAATTCATGCAATATATTACAATAATATTATTTATACGGACTCTTATGTAAATTTATTCATACATATTAATGTTATAGTTTTATGTTATGATTATATGTTTGTGTCTTATTTATAAAAATTTTTATTTTTGATATTATTAATTTATTATTATGTATTTTATTTTTTTAATTGTTTAAGAATGTAGAATATAATAATATAATATTTTGTTATGATCATTATTATTATTATTATTATTATTATTATTATTAGTAAAGGAGAGACATAATATGATTAGTTTTCACATGCATGCACCTTTTGCTTTAATTCATTATTTTGTTGGTTAAAGTGGAAACATTGTAATACAAACGTACAAGTGTTAATTGTGTTGACAATTGGACTTAAGAAAAAAATTTGATTTAGAGAGAATAGTAAGTCAAGAGTACCTGAGGTATTTTGATTTTATTTCTATTAATTTTAGAAATTAATTTTTGATTTAAATACATGATAATTATTAAAATAGTTTTAGTATTAGAAATTTAATTTACATATATATTTTTAGAATATTGAATTATGCTTAATAATTTAGTTTTCATTCGCGTTTAAGTTATTTTTTATTATCTTTATTTTGATATTAAGAAATGGTTCCGAAAAAGTTGACAAATTGGTAGAAGTTTTATTATTTATATTTCATTAATAAGGTAGGTGGTTTACATGTAATTGGAATAATTTTAATTTTAAAAACGAAAAAATAACTTATTTGTTTTATTCAAAAAAATTCTAGTACATTCATATGAATTCTCTCAATATATTCATTTTTATAAGGAATATTAGATTGACTAATTCATGTCAAAACTTAAGTTTGTGTATCGAGACTAAAGCTTTTGCATGTTGAACTTTAAGAGAAAGATCAAGAGGACAAAATCATAAAGATAAAAACTTGGTGCCAACATAGAGCTTAATTATCGCTTGAGTATGTTGGTTTCACCTTGAAGCTAACTTGAAACTCAAGTGGGCTTCTTCCAATAGCTTGGTGCTGACATTATATCAACCTAGTGCTCAAGTGAGAAATCCTAAAAGAACTTTAGAAGTTTAGTGTTAACTTGGTGCCTACTTAGCACTCAAGTGCTGCGGTAAGCCTGGAATCTTGCAAATTTGGTGCTAACTTTGTGCTCGAACAAGTTTATGAAATTTAAATAAGGATGTATTTTGTTACCAAATAAGAGTAATAATTTTTAGGTTTTTTGAGTTTATATGAGCTTATAACCTTTTCAATTGTTCTTTTTAAGGTTTTTCAACTATTTGTTCAATGAAAACACAAATCTTGTGATTATTCATGAGTTTAATTTGAGCGTTTTCTTTTAGAGAATTTCACCATTATTTCACTCTTTACAAATCCAATTATGATGCCTTCAAGATTTTAAGAGATGTTGGTGGTTGGAGTTCTAGCATTTGAAACAGATTCGTCAATTCAATAGTTGAGACAGAATCAGAGTTCTGAAAATAAGATTACTTAAAGTGGATCACTTGGGTGGGTAGTTACAAGAGTTCTTGTAATATAATTACTTGTTATAAATCTTTTTTGAACTAGTGAATTTTTGGTGGCTTATATGATAAGTTTGGAGGGTTTTAACATGTGAAGAGTTCTTTATAAGATTTTTCTTTATTAGTTAATCACTATTTTATTATTGTATTATTGTGTTGTAGTTGGTGTTGATTGCATTGAAATTATCATATCTAGACTTAAGGTTTAAACTTATAAATTTTAATTAGTATCAGAAGCTAAACTTGATCCTTGACTTTTAATTTAGTTTAGATGGAGAATAGATTCGAGTGCTTGTCTAAATCCACAGCTCTTAGAAAAAGGATAATAATGTGAGAGAATTCGATAATTTTTCATCTAATGATGAAGATATAACTTTATTTATAAAAACGTTTGAAAAATTCTATTGGTCTAAGAAATAATTTTTTAATGATAGTTAAAATTCTTGTAGGAAAAAGCAAGAGTTTTACTAAAAATAATAGGAATGACAATAAATCCTCTCAAATAGTTTAATGCCATGAGTACAAAGGATATGAACATATCAGATTTGAATGTCCTAGCATTTTGAAAGACAACAAAGTTATGAATGTCTTTTTAAGTGATGAGGAGTCTAGTAAAAGTAAACGTAATGAGTTTTCTATGAATGAAACTAATAATTTCATTGCCTTTATTTATTTATTTTTTTTGTGAATATTGAGTTTGTTGTCTCACATGAAGATGATTCAGATGATGAGAAAAACTTTATTTGTTTAAAGGAATATGTTGAGTTAATCTCTAACTTGAAGGAATAAAATAGAATTTTGAAATGTAAAGTTGATGCCTTAGTATGTGAGTTGAAGGATGCTAGGTCACAACTTATTAAATGCTCTAATGATACTAGAAAGCTAGATGACAAGCTAAACATAGTAAAAATGAGCAAAATAGGTTTTGCTTTTGATTTTATTTAAAACGAAAAATTATTCTAAATAAGTTCGATTATTAAATTTTGGAACCAAAAATTACCCTATTTAACAAGTTATTTTGTTTTTCAGTTTCAATTTGGTTTAAGTTCAATATAGGGTACCTTATAATTCCGTGAAAGCATCCATATTTGGACGTAGAAAATAACTTTATAATGTCAAATAACTAAACTATAGTTACTAGCTAATTTGTATATCAAATGCAACAAATGCAACAAATACAAAGAATAAGAAATTCGAAAAAATGTCAACAAAGAACATGAAAAGTTTAGCTATATATGTATACTGCAATGTAACTATCAAGTTACTCTAATATTCAAATGAAAAATATTCAGATGAAAAAATTGTATCCTAATTCTCGAATGCAAGTACTAAAGACTTGGAAATTAATATGTTATATGTTTTAGTAGTTTTAGTAGTAGTTCCTAAGCACTACCAACTTAAATAACACAATTGTAGTCCATATATTCTATTATATAAATAATAATTTCGAAAGAAAAAAATCTATGACAATGGAATAACAACAACAATGCAACAACCAACAATGTAACAGTAGCAGAAAAGCAACAAGTAGTAATATAGTAGCAAGCCTACAACTAGTCATGTAGTAGTAGTAGCATAACACCACCAACAATACAACAACAACATCAAAAGCAGCACTAATAAATTAACATGTTGTTGTACCCATGTGTGGCATGGTACTGATTCAGTATTGTTGTCGTTCTTATTTAGATGCATATTACATGGCATCATTCCATTAGATAAATGGATGGATGGCTAAGAACGATATGCAAAGATTAGGTATCTTAAAGTAAAAATTGTGTGAACCTATTACTTCTGTAAAAAATATGTGACACATCAAAACCAAAAGGTAAGCTATAATAATAATTTTATCACTAAGATAACAAAATTATACAAATTATTAATGTTTAAGAGAAACTGAGGAAGATATTATAACACAGGTTAAAGTAATATATACCCTCTATAGAATATGTGTTTTAATCTATTCATGGACCATAAATGAAAACTTTGAATGGAGGAATTAACACAAATAAAACTTTGCTTGCTTGACATGTATCTTTTTTTCTTTCATCTCTAATTAGTATTACCCAAGGCTACCCTTACAAACAGACAAAGTTTTTTTATAAACACTAAATCTATCTCACTTGACTTTTTCTGCAATATATTCTTCATTCTTTTGGTTTTAATGAATGATAAATCTAATTCAATTTTAGGATCTCTTAGCAGCCTTCTGTAGTTACAATTCTTAGATTATCCATGAAATTTCCATATCAAAATCAAACCCCACCACCTTTCTATAGTCTTTATATCTTAAACTTTATTTACAAAACACAACATAAAAACGAGACTCCTTGTAATGTCGCTTAACTCATCCTCAATCAAAATAAAAAAGAAAAACTATTTTGCAACGTTATCGGCCTTTTATAACATCATTCATTTTTCAAGAATAGAAATAGTTTTCATGCAAAACATCACGTACCTCTCAATAACAACTGTTTCTAAGAACAACTAGCAAAGAGCCTTATTCTAATGTGAATTCTTGATCTAACTTCTTCAATATTATTCTTCCACTCAAATTACAATGTCATTAATTATACTTCTCAAAATAATTGATAAATAAAAGATTAAAATAGAGAATCAGGTGTGTAAATTGAACATTGGATTACCTAACAAGAGACACATTGATATTGATACCAATTCAAAATCATTCAAGAAAACATATAAAA
Organism: Khaya senegalensis; assembly: GCA_032402905.1. Classification (NCBI taxonomy): domain Eukaryota; kingdom Viridiplantae; phylum Streptophyta; class Magnoliopsida; order Sapindales; family Meliaceae; genus Khaya; species Khaya senegalensis. Next base: position 2,212,419 of record CP135550.1, on the reverse strand, counting down.
TAAACATTAATAGATCAAAACATAAACTTTCCATTGAATGTCTCTACAAAAATAAAACATATCCAAAAGGGTATTTGAATATATCAATAAATTTGAAATGTAAAAAATGCTATAAGTGCAGTAGCACAATGAGAGGATGCCTAGCAAGAAATGTAACACCCCCTTCCTTTCATTTCTATTCATGTGGCATATAGTACATTGAAATTATTGAAAAGACAAAAATCAACGCTTTCTCATAGTGAAGCGAAGTTTTTTATTTATTCAAAAGAATTTATAAAAAATAACCACATAAATAGTAACAGCTAAAATAGTATTATTTTTTTTTTTCTAAAGAATTGTTATGCATTTTAATGAAATTAATACTTCAGAGTACACAGAAATAGAATTACATAACAATGGCCTAAACCTTAGTTATACCATGCCCCACCGAAGATCTTTGCCTCAACTGCGCTTTCCGGAACCGCTGCCGCTATATCGTAATCACCTGAAAATAATGATCCCACAAAGGGGTGAGCACACCACATGGCTCAGTAAGATAATACAATACTTAAATAAAGGAACGAGCATGTTACCTGAATCCCTACTTATTTTGGCCATTTCACACAATTCCACACTCAAGTAAATGCATGTCCATATATCAAGGTACATGTTCCAACAAGCATATGTTCAATAATGCACACCAGATATTATATCATCTCCTCTAGAACTCTAAGCACTATATCATCTATGAATTCTGTATAATTAACTCAATCAGAGTAACACTCCTCATGATATACCATATACAGATAATGCAATCTCAATCAATATATTTTCTAAATGAATCATGTTATCACCTGTGTCCGTTTAAGTTCTATTTCTATTCTTATCAACGAACACCTACATGATCATATAAAATCATCACATAGTTATTCGTATAAATAACGGCTAATGCTGCAGCCCATACAGAGGAACTGCTTAGAAGCCGATATAACCACACAGTATCAATCACACACTCGGCCTGAGATAGCCAAAATATCCTAGGTACACAATCAATACCCACATAGAATACAAATATTTCAAACATCTAAATATAGATACAACTGAGGGTATTAATAAAAACGATAAAACTGTTTCTGTATGCCATTCCCACTCTCGAAAGATTGGTAATAGGAATTTCATTGCGTTTATAAGTTATCAATTATACTGAGAACCATCATGGATCATGGTTGTTGCTCTAAGCCACTGGGCCATTTGGAGAACAGCTGCGGATTCCACCTACCCCTCAGGGTACCACAGTCTTAACGTCACATCTCCATTAGAAACTGGTTTACAAGCCCAGCTGAGGGAGAGAGAACATACATATCCGATCCACATATCACAATTATCTCAATACTGGTTCATTACCAGTCTATGTTATCATACATTCATATTATCTCTTTATATTCACTAAAGCAAGACAACCTGACAGTTATACTATAATTACCAATACACGTTCTCCATTCTTTATTCTATACTAGGAATTCTTTCACCTACATTAAACCTTGACTATACTATTATAAGGTCACATATCAATTTAATCCTAGTCGTTCGCTTAAGGGTACGGATGATAACGATGTAAACTCATAAACAAACTTATAAGCGTGTAAACTAATAAATCAAATGACCCGCCATACATCCAATACATCTTTTCAATAATATCCTCAAACTTCTCACGTGATCTTTAATCTATTATGGATTCACCCATATTCCTTTCGTTTCACAAGCGTACCAGTGAGCTAGACAAGATTCTATGTACTAGAAGTGACGCGGCCTAAATATTGCCTAACCCATTATTTTATTTAAATACTAATTCCCCTTTTTCAAGCTGATGCTAGCTCTCTGTTTCTGCAAGATTAAGTTCTCTCTTATAGACTTGACACTTGCCCAGGTATGATTAGACTTCCGCCATTTCTGCAATTCACAATCATAACAATAATCTATTTGTGACTGCAACTAAAGGTATTCCTAGACCCTCCGCTACATATGAAAACCAGAATACAAAGGGAGGTCATAAATGGCTGTATGAATAGTATTTCTTATAGGAATTCGGCAAGAATTTGCTTATACATATAAGCTGCCATACTTACACAAGAAAACCAGAATAGTCCCCATACCAAAGAACACGGCGTGTTACTGCCTCATCGTTATTCACACAAACACAAGCAACGCCTAGCAGACAGAAGTATTCTATACGGAGTTGCTATGGGTTCAACATACCTCAAAGGGCACCACAGTCTTATTATCAATCCGGAGCTGCTGTGGGTTCAACATACCTCGAAAGGGCACCACAGTCTTACTATAATGATTCTGCTCCGTCCTAAGCGACTTTACTAAGGTAACGAAAAAACTACCGATCCATAATTATCCCAATTATACCAGTATCCACACAAATTTATTCATAATCGACTCAGTCATGACAACATGACTATTTTGCCTACATTACTCAAACAACACGTTAATAATTTCATTATAGGTAGTATAACTACCTATGAAACACATTTATTAGTCCTTATCTTCCAAAAGGATTTCATACGCATGGATTTATCATAAGGCTAGTAATACTTAGTTATAAAAATATATTCCACCCTGGCATATAAATATCCCATAAGATAACCAAGATAAAACATAGAAATATATTACAATTCAAACACATGGATACACTATACCACTATTAATACAATTTCGCAGAAACCTATTTTAATCGGTTATCATATATTGCGTTATTAAACGCAATCCCAACATGACATCACAAGTAAAAATATATCATTACCTTACCACGGCACAATAAATATAATATACTAACGTATGCACACATGTTAATTCGAATAGCATTGCAAAACATCGCATGCAGCATCTACTCAATCATTCCATCATAAGGGCATAATTACGTATATATATATACAAGCGTTCCTACCATATAAATATATGTAAATACAAACATGGGACATACAATGCTGTATAGGTATTTTAGAATACCTAATCTAGCACTGCAGGTCGACGGTAACGATTTTACACTTATATATATATATATATTTAACACACGAATGTCAACACTTCTAATTACACAATCATGCCCATTCTTCGTCAATGGGACTTTTCTACAATTTAATCAATTATTATAATATACATTCATGCAATTATAAATATTATAAATATTAAAACCTATTTTTCCACAATTTAAATATTATATTATCTTACCTCCGGGCACCCAGTGCCTATACGAATGATGAAAAATTGTCCCGGAGAGGGTATACGCGTTCGAAATACTCCTACGTACGCTACGGAATTTTTTTCGAAAAACGTGCAAGTTACTGTTCACCGAGCACTATTTACGGACACTATTCAACCCACGAAATTTCGGTTTCCGTTTCACGAACGGGACGCACCATCGCGATCCTTGCGATGTCGGGATGCTGTCCATGGTGTCCATATGCCACAAAACACAAATTAAAGCCTTCAAAATCACCAATCATCCTAAATGTTCAGCTGTTAAGGAACCTACTTTGGACCCTAAAATCATCATCGAAACCTATTCCAAATTGAAATCTAAACATACCGCGTCGAAGTACGAGTGTCGGAGAACACACTGGTCAGTTCAGGTTCCACCGGAGCTACTCCAATCTCCGGAAATCTTGCCGGAAATACCCCTTCCCGATCAGCCTTCCCACGCCGGAATCCGGTGACCAAATGCCGGAACGGGGCACACCACCGTGAAGAGGGCGGTGAGACGGTGCCAGACGCGCCGGAGGTGTCGGTCAACTCGCCGCCGTCCGCCGTGAATCGCCGGTCAAAGTTTACGTCGGCGGAGCTTCAGGCGGGGCGTGAGGACGCGTGGCAGCGGCGTTCCAGGCGGGGTTGGCGGCGTTGCACTCGCGACGGTCCGGCGGTCCTCCACTCGCCGGTGGTGAGGTGATCTGAGGTCCGATGACGAAAATCACTGTTCACAGGAGAGAGAGCCGTGGGGAGGAGAGAGAGAAGAGAGAGAAAATGGAGGAAAAAGTGAATTTTTGTTTTCTGGGTTTTCCGACCCCTTCCCGCTTATATAGTCGGGCACGGACGAAGAAAATTACAGTTTTCCGTTTCCGTCATCAAATTTCTGATACCGGTGATGAAATACTGTATTTTCTGCTCATACAGTACGCTGTCTCGAATATCGGTCAACTCTCTCTCTTATCAAAACTCCCAAAAATACGGTATTTTAACTCCATGACAGGGTTTTAAGAGTATAAAAATTTCAGGATGTTACAAGAAAGCATGTAGAGAGATACCTAAAAGATCCTTTAATGCTAATTATGACTTACGAAGGTGAGCATAACCATTCCATGTTACAATGTTCCAAATCGGTTCACAATCATGCATGAAAGTTTTCTTAATGTGATGTTAAACTTGACTTTAAATACAATTGTTGGCCATTTCCTAATTGTTTGAGCTTTTAAATGAAATTATATCATTATTATGTATAGAAGATTATACAACTCTCAAGAATATCAATTTTAAAATCCAACAATTTAAATTAAAATTTTAATTTTAGGAAAACTAAAATTTTAATTAAAATTTTTTTTGACCTAATGATTAAAGGAACTAAGAACCAATAGTAAAGTCTTTAACTTAATGATTTATTAACCATGAACTAAAAGTATAAGAAAAGATTTGAAAGCCACAAGAAAATTTTTTAAATATTTTCATAAAATTCTTTAAAGGACCAAAGGAAAAATCAATACAATCAATCTTAATTGAATAAATCTAATATTTAATTATAATGTTGTTTAAACTTTTGTATATAAGGCTTACAATTAAAATCTTAGTCAATTAGGATTAAAAATTCTAATCTAAAATAAGTAGGAATAAAAAAAATCTAATATAAAATGATTATGAATAAAAATTCTAAAATAAATAGAAAAAAGTAATTAATTAAAATATATACTTATATAATATTCCTATATATACTAGAAAATTTAATTAAAATGTTACAAAATATATCTTAAACAAATTATCTTCCTCTCTTACCCTTAGAATAAGTTCAATTGACATGTGAAAGAAATTATTATGAACTTGATGTTGATTCTCAACAAAAGATGATGTGTTGGGCATGGGCAATTCTCCTTTTCTCTTGTCTTATTCTCTTGTCTTATTCTCTTGTAATAAACAAATGCTACTTCCATTAATTATGAAAAAATATTTAACAAATAGATTTTAGTATCGATATTCCATGCATAATTTTATTGATAGTAGGCTCGTTAATCCTTAAGATATCATGTCTTTAAACAAAAAAAAAAAAAAAAAAAAATTTATATAAAAAACACTCACTTTTCAAACTTTAAAGTTGTTTTTGTTCATATATTTTATATTCGTCACCATGTTCATATGTATTACAAATAAATAAAAATAAGCAAAAGTTAGGCTATAATAAGACTAAAGTGACAAGCCAACATGATCAAAACTAAAATTACACGGTTAATTTTATCAAAATCATATTTTTTTGCTTCAAGTCTTCAATTTATTAGTGTTGCTGTAGTCTGTAATTAATCTTGAAAACAAATTAATAATTTCACAATTTTCAAAATTAAGAGACTTTAAAATAGATCAAGTACCCAATTAAATATACTTAAAGTTGACTTTGAGGCAATAATGGTCATAAAAATTTTCAAAATATCTCTACCAATATGAGAACTAACTTTGCACTTAAACCTATTAGTTTTCTACCAAGTTAAGATTGTCATACCCATCCCAAGGGCTACCATGCGACAATTGTTATGTACCATTGAGTTACACTCCATTAATATGAAATGTCCCACGAGAGTTTACAAGACTCTTAAGTATCTTACATTCCATTTACATAAATAACATACACGCAAATTTTTTTTTAAATGTATATATATATTCTTCCAAATTCAAAACATTTATCACATTTAAAAATCATATATGGCATGGATGCTTATAAAATCTCAAAGAAGAAAATGAATAAAATATTTCAAATTTAAATAATATTCAAGTTGCATATTATAAATATCAAAATACAACATGAAAATATTTCTATAGTGGACTTTAAGAAATATATGATGAGTTGAGGAGCTTATACCAAAGGTAATGCAGTAGCAATAATATCTACTACTACTACGAGAAAGCAAATGTAAGACTTAACCTGAAAGTAGTAAAGTAAGAGGGAGTGAAGTGTTAGCAATATTAAACTCAAAAGGTTTAGAGGTATTGGGATACTAAAACAATTATGCAATTATGATCATTTACTTAACAAATCTCACATCATTTCAAAACCAATTTTGTTATTAAAAGCATATTATAAAATATGTGTGTAAACCTATACTTGGTTCTTTTATAAAAGAATCAGGTTTGCCTATATTTTTTCAAGTTGTTATATTGATCGGGGTTACACTTAAGACCACCAATAAGTTTAATTATATTAAAAAAATCATGTAACTATTAAATTATATAAAAATTATCTGTTTAAAATTAATTCATATTTTATTGTATAAAATTAATTTATAAAATTTGTTTGTCAAATTATGGTCTGACTCATTGATATTGGCTCGAGTAGACAAATGGTGACAATTGTGGTGTTCTCGCATTGCCTTTTATTAGGTGAGCTTCATAACAACGTTCTTCCTTATATCAATCCCACCAAGCATCCTATTACCTATGTAGTATCTATAAAAGTCGATCTATAAGCTATTTCTTGTAGTTTTACAGTAATATAATAAATTACCTGTATACATGCTCAAAATCTCATCATTTGTATGTTAACCAAGTAGCTTAATAATTGAAAATGATTTAAAATAATTTATTAAAATCAAAGCATGCGATTTAAAATAGTCTTCGAATAATTAAACATTGCATACAATCATTTATTATTTAGGGGAATGTGTATATTCTTTCACTAATCCTTACGTTGGCTTAGACTTTTTTCTGAAGTACCAGTGCCTAAGGAATACACACACACACGCACACATACACACATAAATCCAACTATAATAAAATACTAATTTATCACATATACAATAATTATGTATGATGAATATAAATATCTAAGTTTACATATAAATTGAGGCTCAAGTCTATACCAACTTATTTATAGAAAGAAAAAGGTTTACTAACCCACAAAACCAAGTAAAGTTCTTAAATGTACCCCAAAAACCAAGTACTTTATTTGAAATAAGGTCAAATGGTAAAATTATTGTTATTTGAAGATTACTAAAAGGGATTTAAATGATAAGGAATATAAAGCAAGTTCTAAAAATTCATTTTAAAACTTATTGCAAATTTAAGTCAAAATCAACCTTTAAAAGTAATTTGATAATTTTAAAAAGATATTGTTAAAATTTTAAAAGTGTTTTATTTAAAAAATAAACTAAACTCCTTAAACTTTCAAATAATTTTTTAATTATTTAATTTAAAAGTTATTTAGAGGTTCAAGAGTGTTCGCAAAATAAGGGAATATATTGCTCAATGTTATTGTTGCATTACATCATGAATTTGGAAAATAAAAACTTCAGGGCCACAACACCTAAAAAGTGATACAACAAGAAATATGAAAAAAATAAAAAACGAGTGCTTTTAATATGACAACTTTGTCTTTAATACACTTTAATAAAAAATACTTTTATTTTTTGTAAATCAAGAAAAATTACAAGTAGGTTAAAACATATTTTGAATTGTTTCATCTCTATTAACACCAAATTTAACTCTTTTCAATTTGGTCTGAATTTAAACTTTAAAACTAATTTTTAAACTTTAGAAACAACCATTTTAAATTGTAATTTAAGCTTTAAAACACATTTTTGATTAAAATCTAAGTCAAACATTATCAAAGATCTATTTTGACTCAAAATTAAAAACTCTTACTATTTATCTTATTTTCAAGTAAGAAAATCCTATAACAAGATTTTCTCATTCTTGTATAACTTTAATCAATATCAAAATATCATAATCAAATTCACAACTCCAAGACTAAACTATAATACATAAATACCTATTTTAATATTTAAACTAAGATAATTAAATATTTAAAATTTAAAACTTTAGAATGGTTAGAAATCTTACTTAAAACTCAATGGATGCTTTGCAAATTTACGAAGAAATGTTGAATTAAATTGCCCAAATTAAGGTTTAAAATCTCTACTAAATTGCTTAAGAAATCATTGAAGAAAATATATGAAAAAGTGAGGGGAATATAAGAAGAGTTTGTTTAAGTGAAAATGGAAGGAAATGAAAAAGAGACATGAGGTGTGAGAGAGTGGGAGATGGGAAGAAGGAGAGAAAAATGAAAGGGGAGAGGAGGGGATGCCAAAATGGGGGAGGAAAGAAGAAAATTTGATTTTTAAAACCTTTAGAGCCATTTAATGAAAATTCTCTTTCCCTTTCCATAAATTTCAAAAATGCCTGCATCTAATTAATATAAATAAGTAAATAAATAAAGAAAAATTTTAACTCATAAAAATAAAGAATAATCCTTAATAACATATTAACTAGTCATAAAATGTGTATGTGTATGAAAATACAGTTTAAGTGCAAAAAGACTAAATTACTCTATAGGGTTTGAAAAATAGTTTTACAAAGATATATTCATAAGCTTTTTCAAAGTACTTTTCTAACTTTAATTTAAGCTCTAAATCTTCTTCATCTCTTATAACCTTAATCAATTCTTTTTCAATCTATATGTCATCATTATTGATGCCTACACCATAATCTTTAACCATACTTAAGCTTTGAAATGAATGATTTGATTTACAACTTTTATAATGACTTTTATAAAACTCAAACAAACATATCAAAAACTTCAAATTTGCACATTTTTTAATGCATCTTTGCACTTTCATTGTCAAAAAGTTTTTTGTAAAAAAATTTAGTTACATATATCTTATATCTTAGATCTAACACATCTACAATTATAATTATAATGCTTGTTCTATCAACATCACTATAATACTTAACAAATTTTTTTTTATTTCATTTTCTAACACATACTTCTTAAATACAGGTCTATATTATTTGCCTATTCAATCATGAAAGTGAGGGTGCCAACAATATCATTAATATAACCATTAGATGAGACATATAATAATCCCGATAATTTTTTAGTGGCAACATATGACTTCTTTAAAAATCTTGGTAAAGCCTTTATCTTTTGCTAATCTTCTCAATTTAGAATACCATTATCACTCTTAAGTTCATATTTATAGGCTGGATCTTCATTGTTCATCCTATCAAATATTTTTTGAAACATAATGACATTATCTAACATTAGTAAGGGAAATTTTATCTGGTTAAAATATCAAAATAAACCTTACCATTATATGTGATTCTTTCTCTTTCAAAAAATAATTTAAATTGTTAAACCCTTGTTGGATAATTTCTCGTATACTTATTGTACTATAAATTTGACTAACACAGTTTTTAATTTTTTCTAGTCCATCTTCAACAATCAAATTCAACATATAAGCAGTACATCTTATATGGAGGAAGTCTCCATTAAGAGTTAAGTTTAGAAGTCTACTTTTTAAATATACAATCATTATATCATTAGAATTATCGTTATCTATTATAACTATAAACATTTTATCATTAATGCCCCATTTTTGAACGTATAATTTTGCAAATTTTCCTATATCTTTCCTTTTATGGTTAGACATTTCAATAAAATTCAAAATTTTTTTGTGCAACATTTAATCATTATCAATAAAATGTGTCGTGAAATAAAAATAACTAAGAGTTTGAACAGAAGTCCAAATATTCATAGTTAAAACAATTCTTATAGTTATAAATTTTAAACATTCTTTCAAACTGTTCTTTTCACTCATATATACTTTCATACAATCTTTAGCAATAGTAAAACAAGAAACAAATTTAAATTGAGATTGTAAAGCATGTAAAAACTCTTTAAAATAATCACGCTCTACTATAGTAAAAGACAACTCCTCTTTTATAATAGTTTTAGCAAGTATTAATCTATAATACTTTTAATCAAATTTTTATATGGTAAGAGTACTATCTTCATCAGTATCACATTGCTTTCCCACAAGCATCCTTTGCTGAAACTTAAAGTATTTATCAATATGTTTTTTTTATAGCAAAAATACCCTATTGAACCTTGTACTTTAACAACTTTTTACAGTAATTATATTTTGTATTTTCAACAATATCAATATATTGATTGATTATCCATTTAAAATGATCTCACATTTTGGAAATATTTTTACAACTTTGGGATTCCTTAGAAATAGATTGATTATATTCATTAACAATATCCATCTTTACTTTTGCAAACTTTTAGAATTGAAAAAAATAAGTATTTTACACCAATAATCAAAGAGCAACAAATATAGTAAATTATCACGAATATGCTACCTTTGTTTTACTTTGCTTGTTGCATATATATATAATCATATTTATATGCATTATGATATTACAATATATCTTGTTGTCTTTTTGCAGGCATGCATTAAAGAGAAAAATCAGCATATTAGTTGCAAACAAAATATTATTTAGAGATCTTTTTACAACAAACAAAATGTCATTTAAAGATTTTCATGCAATAATGTTCATTGTTCAAACTTTGACAAAAAAGAAATTCAATGTTCATGAAAAACAAAATAATATTTAGAAAAACTTTTAATTAGGTGAAGTCAAACTTAAATTCGATCTTGCTGCATAGTGCCTTAATTTATAAAAAGTAAAAAGACAATAAAAGTAATTAAACAAAAATAAATGATTTAAAAAAAGAGTTAAGAAGAAGAACAATAAAGTGGTAATTGGTGAAATTCAATATGTTACTAATTTTGTGTTATCAAGTTTTTATGTACAAAGTTGTGAAACAAAAGGATCGCAATAACATTGAAAAAGTTTAAAAATGATCCTACAACCTAAAACCAAGCAATAAAGTTCTCAAAAGAAATTTATCAATATCATTCAATTTTATAAGCTTTCTTAAAGCTCAATTTGACCAAACACTCAATACATTACGAAAAACTACCTCGAAGTCTATAAGTAAGTAAAACTACTTTACAAGTATTTTTTGAATTGAGGTGTAGGGAATTTCAATTCACTTTGAAAAACATAAATACTACTTAGCCTAATAATGATTGTATTATTGAGAAAGAAGAATCAAAATGATTGAATGTTCATAAATCTTCAATAAAGTAAAATACAAAAACAAAATTTGGTGCTTTATCAATTTGTAGAATTGCAACGAGGCTCTTGTGGAACAAAACAAGACCCCATTAAGCTCGTGGAAGATAAATTAAAATTACATAAAGAGTATGAACTAGAGAAAGTCAATCCATGGAATCAAACTATCCTTTGGTTAATTATAATACAATCAAATTCAAGTCCAAGCAAATTTATCTACGTTTTCCAAAATTCATAAAAATTTAAGCAACAAAGCAAGTAAAAGTAGTGTACCTAAATTGATTGAAAGCAAATGAAATAAAATTTTAGATATTCTACTATGAAGAGGCCAGGGAAAATTGATTTATAGATTTAGGGATTTTGTGCCATAACCCTAGGCAAAGTGGCAAATATTCAAATGTAAGAGAAGACTGAAGAGTACATAGAAATTAGAAAGGTCATGAATTTCTTAATGGCTAATCCTTATTTTGTTTTTTTTTTGGGTTAGGTCATGTGTAGTTGGAATCTTTATTGAGTTAATAAATTGGTTCAATTTTGGTTCTTAACTTTTTAAAACTAGAATGTAATAGGTTATTTTTATTTCTTAAATTAAAAATCAAAATTAAGCAAAAAAAAAAAAAAAAAATAGCTCCAAAACCAATTTTTCGATTTGATTCTTAACAATTTTAGCTCCACCCAAAACCATTAATTAGCTTTAAAATATAGGCCAAAACTTTTGTGGTAAGAAAGAGTTAGACCGTTTTTGTAGTGAGGCTTTTAAATATAGGATTGTTTTTGTAGCTCATTCTAATGCATGTGAAATTAAGAAAACACAAATTATGCAGAGTAAATCTTAGGTTTACTCCAAAGCAATTGATCCTAAGTTTATGCCAAATGTGTCTAAGGAGAAAAATTACTTCTTTAAGTTTGTACCTATCTACCCTGAGTGTGGAAAAGTTGATCATATTAAGTTTAATTGTTTTGTGTTTAAGAGAAAGGAAAATAAGGTCTATGTTGTACCTAAGGTCAAGAAGACTAAACTTAAAGGTATCAACATTTCTCAGTCTAGGTTTGTGCCTACATGTCTTAAGTGTAGTAAAGTAGGTCACATAAGATAAATTGTTTTGAGTTCAAGAAAAAAAGAAAATCTTTGCTATTCCTAAATCTAAGTTTAACTAAAATAATCTTGCTTGTTAAGCAATAGATTTAGGTTAGCTAATTAAGATGGTCAGTGACATACTAGTTCACTTGAATGAGGTCATTACTAACATAGACATCCCCTAAAAAAAAATGAAAAATTATTGCTTTGTTTAATTCATTTGCCTTAATGCAGGTTTATTTCTTTTGATTTGTCTTTTTATTTTTTTCCAATTCTTTATGTTTTGTTTGGTGTGATTTTTTTTTTTTTGCATTTTTCAATAAAATAAAAAAATAAAAATATTTTGATTTATTTTATTTGTGTTGATGAGATTGTTATATGTACTTTTCATTGTATTGTTATGTAAAAATTAGTTTTCAACTTGTGTCTTGTGTCAACTAAATTTGAATGTTTACTATAGATACTCTCAATATTTTTTACATGTTTATTTAATATTTTTCTTCCTGATGTATTTAAGTTTTTTGTGTACTTGTACTTTGTGTTCTTAATCACTATACACTTCAGTATAAACATTGACAAATACTCAAAAGTATATATTTATTGGCCATTTAAATTATTATTTTATATTTGAAAGTATCATTAATTTTTCTTAAATAAGCATTTTATTTAATTCTATATTTTAGAATGATTGTTGGCACAATTCATGAAAGATAATTGATTTTACGTAGGTTTCATATAATGACCTTATCGTTCAATTCAAAAATCCTATTGATATGATTCTTAGACTAATAACTCATGGACAAGCCAAAGTGGATCAAAAATAATTTTTATAAAATGCTTCAAAGTGGATCTCAAAGTCATAGTATTTATTAATATTGAATTCTCATTTTAGCAACTAATACACCAACACAATTCATATAATATTTGGACAATTAGATATATGATAAATTATATATAACTAATTCTCTATGAATTGATACTCGAACTCCTAAATTCTTTATTACTTGAGACAATTTATATTTGAGTATACAAACTTTAAGTCGTAATAAGTTTTTTGTGTCATTGCCAAGGAATTACGATTTGTATATAGTTAACTTGTTCTTTTATTAAGTATTTTTTTAATAACTTCAATATTTTTTGTTTATTTATTTTTATTTTATTATTGAGAGGCTCAACTACCTATATTGTATTTTATTTGTTTATTCATATAATTGCTTACGTTAGTTAGTGTTTATTTTTATTGATTTATTTTTATATGATTGATTCTACCACCTACTATTAATTTATTTTTGTTTATTTTTATTTTTTTAATTTATTTTTATTTTTGTCAAGAGGAAGGTTATACCATCTCTTTTATTTTATTTTTGATTTTGTATTTTATAACATTTGTCTTCATTAATTGAATTTATGTTTGAATGGCATCGTGATTCTTATTCTCATCGCTTGGTAAAAAGTAATATTGAAACTCGAATTGACAATTTGTTTAATTCACCTCACCTTTCATACACATTAAACACTATGGCTAAAAATGAAAGTATACACAATGAAAATGAAAATCAACCTTTAAGAACTATGCGTAAGTATTTACAATCGCTTCGAAATTCTACCCCATTATGTTTTATTTTTTTTCTCTTAATGTTAATAATTTCATATTTAAGCCAAGTATGATTGCATTACTTTCAAATTCTTATGACTTAGAATATGGAAGTCTTTATTTGCATCTTAAAGAATTTGAGGAAGTTTGTGCTATTTTCAGTGATCCAATTTGTAGTGATAAAATTGTTAGGCTAAAATTGTTTTCTTTTTCATTGATAGATAAAATAAAATTTTGGCTTAATTCATTAAAACCTACATCAATAGGCAAATTTTTGTAAAATTCTTTCCAACATATGAGAGAAACGATTTGAAAAGACAAATTTAAAATTTTTCTCATGGTCTAAATGAACTCTATTTTCATTGTTGAGAAAAATTTAAGGATTTGTTAAATTCTTGCCTACATTATGATTTTGAAAAATGGTGAACTATAAGTTTCTTTTATGAAGGTTTAATAGTTGAAACAATGTAATTTGTGAAAATAATGTGTAATGGTGAATTTCTAGTAGGGAACCTAAAGAAGCTCTATAATTCTTAGACCATTTGGCTGAAAACTCACAATTTTGGTATAGTGTTAAACCATTTAAGAATTTAAATAATCTAATCTTACAAATGCTAATAAAGAAAAATATCACGTTAGTTAAGAAGATTATTTAAATGTTAGGATTTCTAGTTTGACTTGGAAGGTTGAAGCCATAGAAATAAGGAAAGTAAAATAAGTTAAATCTATGCCAAATGAAGAAAATTGTAGCATTTGTGAAATCACAGGACATTTGACAAATGAATGTCCAAGTATTCTTGTCTTTAAGGATGTTTTTTATGAATAAGCAAATACCATGAACAATTTTGAGAGGCCTTCTCCATCTCCCTATTCAAAAACTTCCAATTGTATATAGAGAAATCATTTAAATTTTAGTTAGAGAAATGGTAACCACATACATCCTTTGCATTCTCAAGGAATGTCAAATTTTTCTTATTGACATTATCACGATAAAAGAATTTGGAGTAAACATTGCAAGCATTTATGTAAGGCCAAACCAT
>CP135550.1:2169805-2197050 GCA_032402905.1 Khaya senegalensis | reverse complement strand
CTAAGAAAATTATGAGGCTACCTAGGCTATTTTCATATTCTTTCACTTTAGTCCATTAGATTTTAGTGACACGAAATTCAAAAATTTCTTATAAAATGACCATTTTGCCCCTAGGGAAGAAAATTGGTCATTTTGGTCCTTTTCTTCTCTTTTCTAAGGGTATTCTTGTCTAAATTCGATTTTGTTTCTTTCTACGTACTTCTAACAATATTTCTAACATTATTAGAAATTTAGATTTCAATCTGACCTTTGTGACATTGGTAGATTGACCATTTTACCCCTTTCCGATAAAATTATCATTTTATTTATGTTTTTTCGGCAAATTAGCGATTCTTACCATTTTAAAATTATCCAACCTATATTTTTCTTCAGAAATAACTAAAATATAACCCTTAACTCAATCGTCTTTCATTTGATCTATCAACGCTCATTCAAAATGACAGTTTTGCCCTTTACTGCTATTTTGACCCATTTTTTGCTAAAATTGCTCTAACTAGAGTTCCAAAAATTTTTTTATGTATTTTACAGTCCAAAACTCAAAATATATTATAAAAATAATTATAGTAAGGTTTTAGAGGAATATCTAAATTTGAGGATGTCACACCATTAATATTAGATAGTTATACGATATATTTATCGTAATGGTAGAAATTATAATTGTGATAAATAAATCCCAGTGAATCTGGTAGACTAGGTATTTATGAGTGTATGTGATTATGTAAGTGTTATAAATTTTTGATTAGGTGTCACTATCTGCAAGTGCATTATGCATTCATTATTTGAAGGAATTTCATATGCGCATAAAATCGAGATGTGGACGCTATTTATCATTTCTGTGTATATAAGTGTGCATATGTGGTATTTATTGTGCATGGTTTGAGTGTACAATAGTTTTCGAAAAATAAATACATGGCTTTAGGTCATGTGGTATTAATTGTATGATTACATTAGTTATAAATCCGAATATTCAGATACCCTTTACACCTGCTGGTTTGGTTATAGCCAAATTATATGATCGATCATATGTAAAATATACGCTCAGCCCGATAGAAGAGTGGTGTGAATAGATGAAGGTTAGCATGACCGGTCGTATATTTGTCTATAATTTATTGAAAATATTATGTGATATTGATTTTCAAATGCATGTAAATTTATTTGCATTCTATACAATAACTATGAGTATTATGTGGATAATGATACAGAATGTATGGTTAGAGGGTATTTATCTCGTTAGATTATATTAAGGCGATATGAGTTTAATAACCTTTACGTCATCAGTATCATATAACATATATGGTAGGGAAACAAATTCTGTACTAGAATATTATGTTTCCTTATTAAGCTGTTTTACTCACCCTTTGTGAATTGTGGTTTTTACAAGTAATGTGGCGCCGCGGGTTATGAATGCAAACTCTTCGAGGCGTCAACATGGCTAATATCTTGATGATGAGGGTATTTTTGGTGTTAATGCAAAATTATACATATGTATCTATATGTATATGTATATGTATATATATACGTTGGTACAGTAAACTTATATTTTTGGGTTACATATTATGGATTATGTGTATAACCAGGATATTATACATATCCAACTTTCGCATATATATATATATATATCAATTATTTTGGCTATAAATACATTTCTTGACCTAAATTAAATTTAAGTTGTTTTCTAATACTTGACCCATGAGATATATATATATATTTATATGATTATTATTTTTAAATATGGTGTGTACTACCAAGTGGCATATTATATCTTAAAGGTGGTTGCGTGTGCATGCATCAGTACTAAGGACAGTACTCAATATGTGCATTCGGTGAAAATAATAGTATGAGCATAATTAGTAGCATACTTGGTAGTATGTGACTGCATAATTAGATATAAGTGTGTGCGTGTGTGTAAAGGTATACTACATTGGTGTACCTTCAGGTTATCCATTATATAAATGCATAACCTCTGGTATGCACTCTATTAATATTGCCAAATATTTTATTTAAAATGGATTATATTTTAATTAATGGTTATGTGTGGATATATATATATATATATATATATCTTTATGTTAAAAAAAAAATTTAGATTATATCTTATGTGGCTGATTTTAAATATAAGGGTGTTATAAGATTTCTCACAACTCAGTATGGTGATGTGCTACTCATGGATTAAGATGAACCTACGACCTATCAAAAAGCAATAGTAAGCCCAGATTTTGAGAAATGGTAAATGATTACACATGAAGCCATGTATTTATACTTAATTATCTTTACTTAAAAGGTTAAGTAAAATGTTGCATTTAAGTGCATAAACTCAAATGTACAAAATGGAATTCATTGGATGATTACCATTATGTTCATGATACATATTCACTTTTAATCAAAAATTAGGGCAAATGTGGAAAGAATGAATATATTTTAAATATATATGCGGGCAACTTTACCAATTTTGTTGGATTTTGCAAATCAAAAACAAAAACTCTCCTAAGGGTGTTCAGCCAAGCTTGATGTTTAATGCATGTTAAGATGTATTTCGATTCTTGAAATAGTATTAGAGCATGATTGGATTGTGATATATAGGAATATCAGAGCATGATTGGATTGTGATATATAGGAATACATAAGTGATGCATTTGGCCACCATTGATTTGAATGCTTGGAAATTATTTTCAATCAATTCTCATGTATTTAGATGTTTCATGGCGATGAAATAAACTCATATGTGTGTTGCTTTCGGTGAAAAAATCGAAAGGATTGCAAAGGAAAGGTTTTCAGCCTAATGTGAGAAATGTGTGGGAAAATATTTTCCATTCAATTTGGATGCATTATCTTGGTGCTTTGAACACATGATGATGTTGTTTGAATGCATTAATTTGTTTTAATGGGATTAGAACATAATGGATGAGTTTTTTGGAAGCATGGTGAAATGATCACATGTGATGTAACTTTATTTACCAAAGTGTGTTCCTTTTGATGTTTAATGGCCAATTGGAAACATAAATGACGGTATTTGATACTATATGGTTCGACCATGTGATGATGTGTTGATGAAAATTGATTTTCGTCGAAGTTAAGATTATGTTTCAATGAGTTGAAAAATCTATCCATGGTTCTCATGTTGTTGGAATTAGATTTCATCAACATTTATGCATCTGTGATATTGATTCATGCTTGTATAAGGAATTCATGGTGCTTGGCCGAATATGTGCATTTGAGAAAATTATGTTTTCATGAATGTAGACATATGTATATATGTGATATATATATATATATATATATATATATGTATGTGCATGTTGTGGAAATTAAAATGTTTAATTCCATATTTTCATATATGTGCCATGATATGTGTTGGTTAATGAAAAATTATTTTTCATGGTAGACTTATGTGTTTAAGCTTGTAGAACACATGTATGTATCAAGCGTTGATGCATAATAAATGATGTATGCATATACGTTTAATGAGATTATGTGTATATGTATGCATAAGATTAAGTGATTATGAGATAATATGTCTTGCTTGTTTATGAACTAACTAAATGTATGAGTTTATGTATTTGAAATGTTTGAATGCATACATGCATGATGATGTTTTGTTTCATGCATGTAAATATGATTTTATGCATGAAATGATGCATATGTGACATGTGTATATATTATGCATTTAATTTAAAATATATATGTATAAGATACAAGTGTATATATGTATACACATTATAGATAATATAGACATACATTGATATATAGATGTGTGTGTGTGTGTGTGTGTGTGTGTGTGTGTGTGTGTGTGTGATAAATGCATGTATGCATGGCTATATGTTGAAATGTATGACATTTTCAAAAACAAAACATTAGGTTAGTTTAACAACATGCACAAGCATAACGTGGTTACCAGTTTGACTAGTCATCAAAAACCACAAATTCAACACAACAGCAAATATCAAAAATTACTTTTGACACAAAAATTTTCAAAAAATCAAATAAATCAACAAAAACTGAAAATAATTTGTAAAGTGTAACACGTGTATTAATAATTAGAGAATAATTAATAAAACATGCATTAAGATGTTTTAATAAAAAAAAATATGAATATATGTATATTTGATATATATATACTAAAAGTTAGTAAATATTTATTCATGAAATGAATAAATAATAAATAATTTACATGTTTAAAATATATATTTAATACATATGTATTTAACATGTAAATTAACTCTTTAATAAAATTATTAAATTTACACCTCTCATGGTGAGATAATAATGAGTTCTGTAACTTGGTATTGTATTATAAGATTCTAAAATGTGAGAAATATAGTATTGATGTTATAGAATTCAATTATCTAGTTCTTGAATATATATATTATTTTCTAGACTAAGATTCTAAAATGTGAGGTATAGATGAAAAGTACATTTCGAGAAAGTACAATAGTTTAGATTTAACTAACTTAAAATACCAAGGTTCTAAAATATAAGATGCTTGAGGTTAGGGTAAAAAAAATGAATCATACTTTATATAAAATGTAAAAAGAAAGTATTTTCTACTTATTGAGATTAATTAATCAAGATTTTAAAATATGAGGTTAATTAATTTTAATAAGAACTTGATTTTTCGTTAAAATATTAAACCGATTAAATGTGTAATGAAACTTTTAAGTCCTAACTTAGGGAGTAGAAAATTGAAATCAAATAGTGGGAGTTAATATGATTATCATTATTTGATAACTCTCAATATATTTGATTGTTATTGTTTAAATTGTTTGAACATATACAAAACACTAACCGATGCTTTCTTTTCTCGCAGACTCTCATATTTGTGATATAAAATATAAAAAAGTGTCAAACAACACTCTTATGATAATATTGGATAACAATATTTTAACAGGACAAAATTTTAAAGATTGACTCAAAAATCTCATAATTGTACTAGATTTTGAGAAACTTGGCTATATATTGAAAGGTGCTCCACCATTTGAGATACATGATGATGTTAAGTGTGATGAAGCTGAAGCATTTGAAAAATAGCATAATGATAATCGATAAGTTTGGGGCTACATATTGGCATCGATGATTAGAAAGTTTTAAACCTGACATAAAAAGGTTCTATATGTAAATAAACTAGTACATATACATGCAGCGAAAATACACAAAATAAATAGTTTATTTTTCAATATTCATGCGATTAACCCCAGTGTATATAATTCAATGCAATAAATATGTATATACCTTTAGTTAGATAATTTTTGTCAAATCACGAACACAAATTAATTGTCTCTACATCTCTATAATATTCATACGATCGGAATCTAACTTACAGTGCTAACTCCTATGATTTGAGTATACGATATTTTATGCGTTCTTCTTTTCTTAAAAAAAATGACGTAAAAAATAAATTTTAGGCAAACACCTAAAAATACAAATATCACATGTTTATATTACTATTTTTAATATTTAATTTAGACTTAAATTATTTGGTTGGACTTTCTTATAAAGTTCAATTTATTAAATAGGCACTAATAAAATTTAATTTAAACTTTACATAAAGGGTTTAGTCAAAATCAATACCCAAATAATTCAATGAATTTTAAACATATTTAAAATTAATTATATATATATATTATTATTGATCTTAACGTATGATCTAATAAGTTCTCAAAACATTGAAAATAACGTTAAAATCTAATTTTAGTGTTATAAATAATGAATATTGTCTAGTAATACATCATAATTACCTAAGTGACGAGAATGTTAATAATTTGATATTACTATATTCGTGTGGAGGCCATAACTCCAATATATACAAATATACCAAGATATACATATATATATTAAGAGTAGATATTTACAATGTTAATTTTAATTACTGAAAAACAGTGATAAGAAAATAGAACTTCCTTTCAAATTTTTTTTTCTTTTTTATTACGATTTTAATCTACACATTTTTATATTATAAACATTTATTTTACAAAGTAAATTGAAACCTATTACAAATAATAGTATGCATTCGTCTACACCAATCCAGTCTCAAAGGTGTTCCATGAATCTGTCACTCTAATAATCTTATCTATAAAATAATTTTTAATAATAGAGTACGTAATGTAAATTAATCAATAAGAAATACAAAACCTTAACTAGCAATTTAGTAAATACAACGTTCCAAGTATATAATTAATAGTAACTATAGATCGTGATCACAACTTAAGCATAATCCTCGTTCTATACACCCATTTTTTCTGTTGGATTGTGTATAAATACTCCCATGGGTTCAACATGCCCCTCAGGCATCATTTATGAGGCCTATATTACAGTCTCACCTTTAAACTCCGATGTAAGTGAGATCCGGCTGGGCCACCCTAACTAGAGCTCACAATGGAGCCACATCTTCCTAGTTATGGCCATAGCTAAAATAAAATTTTTTTACAAGCTGGCTTAATAGCACAGTTGGAATGTGAGAGAATTCATTACTAATCCACAATTATCTTAATCATTTAATTATTTATTTTATTTAATCATTGGTTAATTATTACAAATTCTAACCCTGGCTATATCCAAGAGTATTTTGATAATTCCATCAATTTTGCTATTATAACAAAAAACACACAAATTACCAAATTTGCTACGTGTCCACATACACCTACAATTAACCAATTAATAAAAATAATGATTACAACTACGTTAATATTAACAACAATCACGTTAATAACAACAACAACAACAACAAAAATAATAATAATAATAATAACAATAATAACAACAACAATAATAAGGATAATAATAATATAATTATTGTATCAACCATTATAACTAAAATATTCAACGCTGATAAGGTATTTTATAATACCTGATGTGGCGGTGAATATTTGGTGTAGTTGTTACCAAATCTATAATCATAAATTATTACCCATATAAATATATAAATATACACACACACACGCATATGTATTCTTTATTAAAAAAATTCTGATTCCTTATCACATTTACTCGTTTTTCTCCAAATTCTTAAAAGGTATTTGACTACACATAATTATCTTCAATACAATTCATAATTGAAACTTAAAGTCAAAATAATCATTTCGCCCTTTTTACATGTATCTCATCATTTACTAAATCAAATTAACTCTTATTGATCCCATTACTTCACCATGCAATTTCTAATATAAGAACCTATCAAATTTTATCATTTTTAGATTTTAATGAATAGTAGTCAAAACGGACAATTTTACATTTTTTTTTAAATTTATTCTATTTTACACATCCAAATCGTTCCCTACCAAAACATGTCAAAAACCAACACATCACACTTCTAATCACAAGGGTCGAACCTCTTTCATTACACATTTTTCTATTTTTTTTCATTTTATCTTTTCTAATTAATTCCTTTTTACTCTCAAATATTCATAACATACATACAACAAAAGATAGATATTAAATATAAAACAAAATAATTTAGAATATTAAAACTCTAAGGTGACCGAATATATGCTTACTCTTACAATCAAAATTTTTTCAACAATATAACCTTTAAATCTTTTTCCTTCATACTCATTTATATTAATTAACAACTAAACCACCAAAAATATAATTCAAAACAACCATTCTTCATGTAGCTGAATTTTTCAAAGTTTACATATTAATTTTTTTTTAATGCAAATAACATCATCAATCAATTAGATTACACCAATTTCTTATTATACCCATCTAAAATTATTTAATTATCACCAATCCACAAAATCCTAAATTAGAAAAAATGAGGGTTTAATATTTCTTACCTTAATCAAACAATTAATTTCAAATTTTCATCACTAATCACTTCTTTTCTCCCTTTTCTACATATTTTTACCGTTAAAGCTCATCAAGCTTAAAACTCATGAATTTTCTACCATAAAATTATGCACAAATTATGTCAAAAGAAAAAGTTTACCTTAGTGATCAATTTATTCTTCTTGAACAAATCTAAAATTCAAATATTTTCTTATGAATTTGATGAATTAAAGAAGAAAATTAAAGAGAAGAGATGGAGGAGAAGTTGGCAGCAAGAGAAAAAAAATTGAACATTTTTCAATTTTAAAACAATAAATAATGAGATTTTTTCACAAACTTTCAAAAATTGTATTTAGTCCCTGAACTTTTTAAAATTTCATTCAAGCCACAACACAATTTATGAAAGAACTAAAGCCATTTTCATATTCTTCCATTTTAGTCCATTAGATTTTAGTTATACGAAATTCGCAAATTTCTTATGAAATGACCATTTTATCCTTATAGCGTAAAAAGTATCATTTATGCTCGTTTTCGACGATTTTCTTATCAAATCCCCTTCGAATTTAATTCTGTTTTTTTTTTTTTTTCTACATCTTCCTTACAAAATTTTCAAGATATCTGAGTGATTAGATGTTGTCAGGGTCCTTTCAAATCTTGGCATAATGACCATTTTGCTTTTTCGACAAAAATTGCCCTTTTTCGTCTAAATTAAGAATTTTCTCGTTTCTAGGGTTATGAACTCTATCTTTACATCTAACACACTCCACTATACTCATTTATGTTATTGGCTTTTAACTGGGCCAATCAAAACTTTTATTTTGAAATAACTATTTTGCCATTTCTTGCCAACAACACCCGTTTTTGCCTAATTTTCGTCATAATGAGTTTCTAAAACTTCTCTTCTATATTTCTCTTCTAATTCAACACTTTTATTACATATAATTTAATATGATTATAATAAATAGTCCACTATATACTTGGATTTTTAAGATGTTACAATTCGTGACCAATGTTACCAAGTAATTTAATTTTTTTCTACTAAATATTTTAATTGAACACAAGACATAAAATAT
This sequence comes from Khaya senegalensis, assembly GCA_032402905.1. Classification (NCBI taxonomy): domain Eukaryota; kingdom Viridiplantae; phylum Streptophyta; class Magnoliopsida; order Sapindales; family Meliaceae; genus Khaya; species Khaya senegalensis. Next base: position 2,188,216 of record CP135550.1, on the reverse strand, counting down.
TTCATTCTCGTATGACTCAATTTTATATATTTTTTTTTGATATATTGAGTAAATTTATTCTATTAAATAAAATCAATATCATATATTGACTTATTTGTACATAACCATACATTTTTTAAAATCTCACTCAATCAAAGGGTTTAAAATATCACTCCTATTATATAGTTTATCTAGTTATAAATGATGCTTGAAAATATCAAAATATATTATTTTCTATATTGAAAATTATAGTAATCTTAAGTCCAAAGATCACATACACTATTGTCACTATGAGAATCACTTACGACACTCGTATAATGATTCACGTAACGTTCTTATGATAGGTCAGTCTTATATATTAGTTCACTAACTTGTATATTAGTTTACTAATTTGTACTCATATATTGACTTGATATCTCATATTATAACACACATATGTTGTTATTAGTCACTACACATATTAATCTCTATACATTATTGTTATCCTATTCATAATAATGCTTGACAAGTAATATTTAACAATAGTATTCAACTAATTAAACTTACTATTTTAAGAGTATTATTACATTTATTAAATGCATAGATATATAATAATAAAATAATTAAATAATATATATATAAATTAAAATGGTATGATATAAATATACCAAATATCTAAAATACTATTGAATTTAGGGTATACACCAACAATCTCTCACTTGCACTAAATCCAATCTTCCATATATCTAATACTTAAGGATCTAGTGTGGCGATAATATCCTTACTATATCAGAGATTTTGTTAAAAGGTTAGCGATATTAACTTCTGTTGGTACTTTGCATATCTTCACATCTCCTTTCTCATTAATCTCTCAAATGAGATAAAAGTGTAGAAGTATATGTTTGGATTATTGGTGAAATTTAGGTTCCTTTACCTGTGCAATAACCCTATTGTTATCACAATAGAGCTCTATTGGATTAAAAAGGCTTAAAACAATCCCTAGTTCAATAATAAACTTTTTGATCCAAATGGCCTTTTTAATTGCATTAAAGGTAGCAATATATTCAGCCTCTGTCGTAGAATCGGTCACTATCTCTTACTTTGAACTCTTCTAACTAACAACATCATTATTAAAGCAAAACACAAAACTTGATTGTGATTGAAAGTTATCTTTATTGGTTTGAAAACTAACATCAATGATAACCTTTTACAATAAGTTTTTCCTCACCCCCATATATCAAAAATGTATCCTTAGTTCTTCTCAAGTACTTGAGGATATTCTTGACAGCTATCCAATGGCACTTACTTGGATCTGCTTGATATCTATTTGTTATGTTTAGAGTGTATGAGACATTAGGACAAGTACATAACATGGCATACATACATGATAGATCCTATAATATATGCATAAAGAATCTTACTCATGCAATCTCTCTTTTCTTATGTCATAAGATACTGATCTTTAGAGAGATTTATTCTATGTGACATAGGTAAAAAAAATTTCTTAAATTATTGCATGTTATATCTCTTTAATACTTTATCTATGTAAGTGCTTTAACTTAGGCTGAGTAGCTTTCTTTATCTTTCTCTATAGATCTTAATACCTAACACATAGATAGCTTCACCTAAGTTTTTCATTGAAAAATATTTTCCTAACCATACTTTTATAAATTGTAAAGTTGGGATATTATTCTTAATAAGTAGTATTTCATTTACATACAATGCTAGGAAGACAAAACTACTTCCATTAACCTTCTTGTAAATATAAGGTTCGTCTTTATTTTTAATAAAATTAAACTCTTTGATTGCATTATCAAAACAAAGATTCCAACATCGAGTAGCTTGCTTTAATCTATAAATGAATTTTTATAGCTTGCAGACCATTTTAGCATTCTTTGAAATAACAAAACTTTTTGGTTGTGTTAAATACACATCCTCTACAAGATTTCCAATAAGAAATGTAGTTTTGACATCTATTTGCTAGATTTCATAATCATAGAATGCAACTATTGAAAGTAAAATCCAGATGGATTTAAACATAGCAACTAGAGAAAAAATCTCATCATAGTTAATACCATGAATTTATTTGAAATTTTTTGTAACCAAACGCCCTTTAAAGGTACATATATTACCATCCACATCAGTCATTTTCTTAAAGACCCACTTGTACCCAGTGAATTTTACTTCTTCAGATGGATCAACCAAAATCTATACTTGGTTAACATACATGGATTTTATTTCAAATTTTATAACTTTAAGCCAATTTTTAGAATCTAAGCCCACGATTGCTTCTTGATAGGTTGTAGGTTCATCTTGATCTATGAGCAACACATCACCATGCTTAGCCATGAGAAATCTATCTCTCTAGCTCATGACATATTTTACTAGACCTACATAAAACTTGTGTTTCATAAGCAAATTCTTGATCTTTAACCACTTGTGAACTCTACTCAAGTTCCATCTGTGTTATAGCTATTTATTATGGATTTCGAATTTCTTCAAATTATATTTTCTTTCCAGTGGTCTTTTTTATAATGAATTCTTTTTCTAGAAAAATACTAATTTAAGTAATAAACACTTTATTCTTGATATGATTATAGAAATAGTATCCTTTAGTTTCTTTATAATACCCCACAAAGAAGTATTTGTTAGATTTTTGTTCAAATTTTTTAGAGGTTTAACATCTTATATAAGTCTCACAACCCCAAATCTTCATAAAAGACAAACTAGGATGTGTACTAGTTTATATTTCATATAAAGTCTTTTGAACTAATTTAGATGAAATACGACTTAGTGTAAATGGAATAGTTTCTAAAACATGTCCCCAAAAGAAAACTGGAAGATCCGCATGACGTATCATAGAAAGAACTATATCTAATAATGTTCGATTTTTTCTCTTAGATACACCATTCCACTGTGGTGTACTAGGGGGAGTAAATTGCAAAACTATTCCACATTATTTTAAATGATCATAAAATTCTTAATTTAAGTATTCATCACCTCGATCTGATCAAAGTATTTTAATACTTTTACTAAGTTGATTTTGCACTTCATTTTTGAATTCTTTAAACCTTTCAAAGGATTTTGACTTGTATTTCATAAGATATATATATATATTATATCTATTGATAGCATAATTATAAATGTAGAAGTATTGATATCCTTATCTAACTTGTAAGTTTTTGTAAGAAACATCTTTCCTCATCCAAACTCAATTAGGTAAGTTCCAATTAAATGGAGCTAAAGGAAAAAGGTGACTATAGTTCATATCGTCTCAACCCAAAAGTATTTAGATAGCTTTGCCTTAGAGAGCATACATATAATTTTTTGACAATCCTTTTATTCATCATTTCTATCACACCGTTTTGCTATAGAATTTTCAATACAATATTCACAAATTTGATTCCATGAATTTTAAAATACTATTTAAATGATCCATTATACTCACTACATTTGTCTACCCTCACTCATTTCAATTGCTACCCTATCTCTCTTTCAATTTTAACATGAAAGTCCTTTAAGCTTGAGCACTTGGTCTTTAGATTTCAAAAGAAAAGCCCACACTTTTTTAAAGCAATTGTAACACCCACTTATCATAAGTAAAATATATTATATTGTTAAATAAGTTAGTTTATTTTATAAGGCTTAAAAACTTTATGGATTACTATTTTTTGGTTGAACTTGTGATGACCCGACTCAACCAGCATGACATTGTTTGCTTTAACAGTTCAAGTCATGCTAGTTAAGCACAATTACACTCCTAAACGATATAGAATTTCATAAGACTTATAAAAAATAAAAGACGTAATAATGCTTTATTACTTTATTAAGAACTTAAGAAATTTTTAATAGACTTTATTTAATATTGAGCTTTCCTAAACCACAAGAAAAAAATCCTATTTGTATAAGAAAAATATAAATATGTTATTATTTTATAAAGGGTCATATACTTATAAGTATGTGCTTGTTTCAAAAAAGTTAGGGCTCTATATAAAAAAAAATGAAATTGAAGTATAAGATTTTTCCTTAGCTTGCAATTGTGTTCATATATGTTTTATGAAATATGACAATAGAAGGATTTATAACATGATTTGTGGTGCCAAGGCATGAATTTCTTGTAATAATAGATTAATGGTTAGTGTTTGTGAAGAATGAATGGAAGAAAGAGAAGTTTTGTAGACTTGACATATAATAGTAGTGTAAGAATGATTTATGGAAATACATGTAATAATCAAAAACATGAACCATTCATGCATTTCATCAAATATTTGGTAGGCAAATATGATATATATCATATATATATGTGTAAAAATAGCCATAAGATGAGTTTATTATCTTGTATATTAAACTAGAAAATGAAGAAATCTTAAAAATATAAGATCTCTATAATTTACACCAACCAAAGGAAGAAAATTAAAGTGACCTAATGGAAGAAAGAAAGCTAGGGTTTACAACAATTCACTCATATTTTAATTTAGTAAAGTAAGCCCATTTTATACTTAATATTTATTCATGAGTATACAAAATTACCCTTAACTTTAATCAATGGATAAATATGTACTATAAACGAAATGATAATTATTCAATAATTGTCAATTATTATACTTAGGTCCTCACACTTATACAAAATTATATTTACTTAGTTATTAAGTAAATAATTAAATACATGTTTAAAGGCTTACATATAATTTTTCATAACTATTATAAATTTACATTTAGGTTTATTGATAATCTATTGTAACACCCCCTTCCTTTCATTTTTATTCATGTGGCAAATAGTGCATTGAAATTGTCGAAAAGGTAAAAATCAACGCTTTCTTATAGTGAAGCGAAGTTTTTATTTGTCCAAAAAGTTTATGGAAAGTAATCACATAAATAGTAACAACTAAAATAGTATTATTTTTTTTTCTTTTAAAAAGAATTGTTATGCATTTTAATAAAAATAATATTTCAGAGTACACAGAAAGAAAACTACATAACAATGGATTAAATCTATATTATGCCCCACCAAGAAATCATTGCCTCGACTACACTCTCCGGAATTGCTATAACTGTATCATAATTACCTGAAAATAATAATCCCACAAAGGGGTGAGCACACCACATTACTTTGTAAGGTAATACAGTACTTAAATAAAAAAAGGAGCGTATTACCTAAATCTCTACTTATCTTGGCCATTTCATACAATCCCACACACATAGTTAAATGCATGTCAATATATCAATGTACAAGTACAGACACGCCTATGCTCAATGATGTACACAAGATATCATGCCATATCATCCAGAACTCTAAGCACTATCTCAGCTATGAATTCTATATAAACAATCTCAATTAGATTAATACTCTTCATAATATACTATACACAGGCTATGCAGTCTCAAACAATATATTTTCTAAATGAATAGTTTCATCACCTGTGTTCGTTTAAATTCTATTTCTATTCTTATCAACGGACATCTACATGACCATATAAAATCAATACATAGTTATTCGTATAGATACAAACTAAATGTCGCAGCCACATAAAGAGAAATTGATTAGAAACCAATTAAAAATCGGTATAACCACACAATTTTAATCACACACTTGACTCGAGATAACCAAAATATCCTAGGCACACAATCAATACCCACATAAAATAGAAATATTTCAAATATCTAAATATATATACAAACGAGGGTATTAATAAAAACGATAAAACTTCTTCTGTATGTCATTTCCACCCTTGGAAGGTTGGTGATAGTAATTTATTGCGTTTACAAGTGATCGATTATACCTAGAAATATCATAGATTGTGGTTGTCACTCTAGGCCACTGGATCATTTGGAGGACAGTTGTGAATTCTACCTACCCCTCAGGGTACCACAGTCTTAACATTGTATCTTAATTAGAAGCTAGCTTACAAGCCTAACTAAGTATGATGGAACATACATATCCGATCCACATATCTCTATTATCTCAATACTAATTCATTACTAGTCTATTTTATCATATATTCACATTATCTCCTCATTTTTACTATATTAATGCAACCTGACAGTTGTACCACAATCACAAATATATATCCACCATTCCTTATCCCATACTAGAGATTCTTTCACCTACATAAACCTTGACTATACCATTATAAGGACACATATCAATTCAATCCTAATCGTCTGTTAAGGTAAATTGATAATAATAAATGTAAACTCATAACATCGATCCTACACCATCTCATAACATACTCTGCGCTATTATATCCTTACCGCATCCTCAACCACATGTATAAACATGTAGACTAATATATCGAATAACCTGCTATACACTAAGTGTGCCATTTCAACAATATCCTCAAGCATCTCACATGATCTTTAATCTATTATGGACTCAAACATATTCTTTTCGTTTCACAAGCATACCGATGGGTTAGACATGATTCTATATACTTGAAGTGAGGCGGCTTATATATTGCCTAACCCATTATCTTATTTAAATCCTAATTTTCCTTTTTCAAATTGATGCTAGCTCTCTTTTTCTACAAGGTTAAGCTATCTCTTAAAGAATTGGAACTTGTTAAGGTGTAATCAGACTTCAACCATTTTCGCAATTCATAATCATAACAAAATCCGATTGTGACTACAATTAAAGATAGTCCTAGACCCTCATCTATATATAAAAACCAGAATACAAAGGGAGGTCACAAATGGCTGTATGAATAGTATTTCTTATAGAAATTTGATAAGGGTTCGCCTATACATATAAGCTACCCTACCTGCATAAGAAAATCAAGACAGTTCTAATACCAAATGAAACACAACGTATTACTACTTCATTGCTATTCACACAAACGCAATAACTCTTAATAGATAAAGGTATTCTACCATGCAGTTTGAATCTAATAGGCACATGAAATCATTTCCTTATAGATCGGTCATAATTAAGTAAATTATGGATCGTGGTCATGATATACACAGTACACTTTAATATATGTATACAATGGTCATTCGCCCACATCGGGTTTCTCAGACCAATAGGATAATGTGACACTCAGATATAAATAAACCCTAATTTTTTTTATTATCTCTTGTCTTTGGAAATGTTTTATGGAGTTATTGGAAGAAGACCGAGTGAAAATCGATTAAATAAGTTATTTTGTCGGGTAAGGGCAAAATAGTCTTTTCACTCAAAATTGAGGCCAAAGTGAGTTTTGACCTCATAAAAAGTCTTAGAATTTCATAAACATTATGTTGGTATATTTAATTTCAATTCGAGACGCGGTTGGTATATTTTTGGGAAGTCGGAAGTAAAAAGGGTAAAATTGTCATTTGATAAAGTTTTGATTGATCAAGCTAGATGTCAAGAATATAAATTAGTATGATAGAGTGTGTTAGAAGAAAAAATAGATTTTATAAGCATAAGAATGCCAAAATTTCTATTTTGGACAAAAAGGGACAATTTTGCTAAAAAGGGCAAAATGGTCATTACGTTAAGGGTCGGAAGGACTTTGCCAAATTTTGATCATCCAGAACTCTTGTAAATATTGTAAATAAGGTATAGAAAAAGTAGAATTGAATTAGGATGTGAATTTCTCTATAAAGGATGAAAAAGGACCAAAGTGACCAATTTTCTTTATTAGGGGTAAAATGGTCTTTTTACAAGGAATTAGAAGAAAAGTGGTAATTAAAATTGATGGACTAAAGTGAAAGAATATAAAAATGGCTTGGGTAGTCTCATAATTCTCTTGGGAGCTAAATGTAAGTTTTGAAATATTTTTGGGCAATAGTATAATTTTGAAAAGTATGGATTTGGATAAGTATGGTTGACTTTTCAAAATTGAAACAAAAAGTTGCTTTTTCTTCTTCTTTGCCGTGAGGTGCTTCTCCCATTCTCTTTCAATTTTTTTGGACAAAATCAAGCGAAATCTTTTAATCCGCCCGATTAAACGCGTTACCGCAGAAGGAAAAATTGTTCTATGCGTCGAGAGCTTTAATCTGACGGTAAAAGTTCTTGATTTCACTAAGTTTCAATTTATGGGTTTGATGAAAAGTGGTTTTTAAAAGTAGTTTATGGTTTTTAATGGTGATTTAGGTGGTTTTGCAGTATTGGGAGGTTTAATCAAACAATTAGCATATTTTAAGGTAAGGAAATGTAATTTTCTTTTATGGAATTTGTGATTGGTGGTTGATTTGTGTAGGAATGGATTTAGGGATGGTGTTTAGACGAAATTGGGTATAGAATAATGTATAAAATGGAAGAAAATTGAAAGAGGGGCAAAATGGTAAATTTGGAGTACTGTTCATCAATCCTCTAAATGATGTATTTTAACATGTTATGGTATGTTTGAATGTGTATAGGTATGTTAAGGAGCAAATAAAATTAGTAGGAATTGATTTGGGTGGACAAAATGAGGACAAATTTGAAGGAAGGGTAAAATGGTAACTTTGGTTATTATTGTGGAGATTTAGAAATATTTTGATGTGTTATGTATGTATGATACTTTATATGGTTGTTGGAATGTATAAATGAATTATTATTATAGCCGTGTGATTGGAGCGTGGTTAATAGAATTTAGGATAGATTGTAATATTCAAGACGTTGCACGTTAGTTGTCATAATAATTATATTAGTTATAATTATTATGTAAATTTTCTTTATTAGTAAATGATGCGTTGATATGGTTATCCATTAATATTGGATAGTATACGATATATTTATCGTAATAGTAGAAATTATAATTGTGATGAATAAATCCCAGTAAAATTGGTAGACTGGGTATTTGCGAGTGTATGTGATTATGGAAGTGTTATGAATTGTTGGTTAGGTATCACTATCCGCAAGTGCATTATACATTCATTATGTGAATGAATTTTATATGCGCATAAAATCGAGATGTGAACGTTATTTATCATTTCTGTGTGTATAGGTGCGCATATGTGGTATTTATTGTGCATGGTTTGAGTGTACAATAGTTTTCAAAAAAGAAATGAATGCATGGTTTTAGGCCATGTGGTATTAATTGTGTGACTACATTAGTTATGGATCCGAATATTCAGATACCCTTCACACCCGCTGGCTTGGTTATAGCCAGATTATATGATCGATCATGTATAAAACATATGCTCAGCCCGATAGACGAGTGGTGTGAATGGATGAGGGTTGGGCGAATTTACTTTGTGGCCACGATCCATAACTGTGTTAGCACGACCGGTCATATATTTGTCGATAATTTGTTAAAAATGTCATGTGTTTTGATTTTGAAATGCATGTAAATTTATTTATATTCTATATAATAACTATGAGCATTATGTGGATAGTGATACAGAGTATAGGGTCGGAGTGTATTTATCTCGTCAGATTATGTTAAGGCGATATAAGTTTAATAACCTCTACGTCATCAGTATCGTATAGTATATATGGTAGGGAAACAAATTCTGTACTAGAATATTATGTTTCCTTACTGAGCTGTTTCGCTCACCCTTTGTGGATTGTGGTTTTTACAGGTAATGTGACGCCGCGGGATATGGATGCAAACTCTTCGAGGCGTTAACAGGTCTAGTATCTTGATAATAGGGGTATTTTTTGGTGTTAATGCATAATTATGCGTATGTATCTATATGTATATGTATATACATATATATATCTTTATGTTAAAAAAAAAAAAAATTCAGATTATATCTTATGTAATTGATTTTAAATAGAGGGGTGTTACAGATAAATGGTTTTACCATGGGTTGCACGTACCCAAGGACGGCATGAAGAACAGCCGCTTCCTATCATGGGTTCAACATGCCCCTCGGGCACCATGGTTTTTATTATAATTTCTTAATTATTGTGGGTTCAACATACCCCAAAGGGCACCAGAGTCTACTAGTGTAATAGAAAAACTACCGATCCATAATTATCCTAATTATACTAATTATCCACACAAATTTATTCTTAGTCGACTTAATCATGACAAAATGACCATTTTGCCTACATTAATCAATAGGCATGTTAATAATTTCATAATATGCAATATAATTACCTATGAAACACATTTATTAGCCTTTATCTTCTAAAAATACTTCTTACGTATGGATTTATCGTAAGGCTAGCAGTACTAAGTCATGAAAATATATTACACTGTAGCATATAAATACACCATAACACAATCAAGATAAGACACAGAAATAGATTACAATCCAAACACATGGATACACTATATCATTATTAATACAAATTCACAAAAATATATTTTAATCGGTTATCAAATATTGCATCATTACACGCAATCTCAACATGTCATCACAAATCAAGCTATACTCATTACCTTACTACGGCATAATAATTATAACACACTAACATATACACACATTCCATTCGGACAGCATTGCAAAACATCAAGTGCAACATCTGCTTAATCATTCAATCACACGGACATAATTACATATATATATATACAAGTGTACCTACCATATAACTATATATATATATATATATACAAACATGGGATATACAATGTTGTATAGGTATTTTAGAATACTATCGCAATCCTTACGATGTCAGGATACTATCTATAGTGTCCATGTGCCGTAAAACACAAACATCCTAAATTTTCAGATTTTAAGGAACCTATTTTAGACCCTCGAATCATTATTGAAGCACAATCTAAATTAAGATCTAAACATACCGCGTCGAAGTACGAGTGTCGGAGAGCACACTGATCGGTTCAGATTCCACCGGAGCTGCACTAATCGTCGAAAATCTTGCCGAAAAGACAACTTGTCGATCAGCCATCCCTTGCTGGAATTCGGTGGCCAAATGCCGGATCTAGGCACACCACCGTGAAGAGGGCAGTGAGACGGTGCCAGATGCGCCGACAGTGTTGGTCAACTTGCCGTGTACCGCCGTAAATCGGTGGTCAAAGTTCATGCCGGCGGAACTTCAGGTGGCGTGTGAGGGCACATAGCGACGGCGATGGTGGCGGGGTTGGCGGCGTTGTACTCATGATGGCCCGACAGTCCTCCACTTACCGACGATTAGGTGATATGAGTTCCTGTGATAAAAGTCACTGTTCACAGGAGAGAGAGCTGTGGGGTGGAGAGAGAAAAGAGAGAGACAAGGGAGAGAAAAAGTGAAGTTGGGTTGTCGGGTTTCCTGACCCCGTCCCGCTTATATAGTCGTGTACGCATGACGAAAAATTACAGTTTTTCGCTTCAGTGGTCAAATTTCTGATACCAGTAATGAAATACTATATTTTTTGCTCATACAGTACACTATCCCGAACACCGGTCAACTCTCTCTTTTATCAAAACTCTTAAAAATACTGTAATATAATTCCATGACAAGATTTTAAGAGTATAAAAATTTCAAGATATTACATCTATATTATCAAATATGGCATGTAACTTACATTAAATTACATGACAATGCCAAGTGATGAAAATTTTTTAAACTCTTTTAAAGAATCATAAAAATATACATGATTGTATGTATTTATTTAAATCGATATATTATCTCAAAGGTGTTAACCTCCTTACCAATAATATTTCCTCTCTCCCATATATTTCTTACTATGGAATAGCCATAAACTCACACTAAACTTTTTAGTATTCGAACTGTTAAAAAATTTAACAATTAAGGTTAACATAATAATGTACCATAACTCGTAAACCACAATAAAATAGTGCTTTATCAAACTCTATCTTAATTGTATATGTCATGTGGGTAAAATCCTTCCGTTCACCAATCTTAATCAATTTAGAACTCATAGTATGTCAAAACCATATACCAATATAATTACTAACCATCGATCAATATGCGCTGAACTCACATCACAAACTATTTTATATGACATTTAATTACTCTGACCAAAGATTTAATATTTTAACCATTTATCGATATTTATTCAGGAACTTGAGTCTGAATTAAGTTAGTAAAAACTTCGTTCTTATATATATCGAGGCAACAGATCCTGTTTTAACTATCATTTGTTTTCAAATGTAAATAATACATGACTAAACTAGCTTTATCATATGAACCATGTGCATCTACACCAGATTTGTCTATAATATTTCAGGTTAAATGATAACATCATACACTAATATAATTATACCATAAATTATTAACTACATGTATTACTATATACTTTATAGTTGTGCAGTCGTGCTCCAAAAAATAATTTTTTAACTATTTAATTCATACCAATAACTTAATAATGTGACTTTTACATTACCAATACTATTATAATCTTATGATATTCACCGAAAACATTTAGTATACCTACTATATGATATGATTGTCTATTCAATATTATTTTTGTATGGAACGACTTTAATAATCCCATTAATGACTATATAAATTATTCAAATAATTCATAAATATACTTTATTTGTATGCATGGTTAAATAAAAATAATAATTTAGATTTATAAATAAATAGCTCTTTTTTTCATTAATAAATAATGTACATATACAGAAAAAAATATTTCTAAAGACGATAATATAAATGACTTTTAGGACATATCCTAACAATCTCCCACTTCCACTAAAGTCATTCGTTGTTATATCTCATACCCATCTTTTCAAGTTGATAGCGCAGCTATTTTTGTGTTATCATTTTAGTTAGTAGGTTAGCAACATTGTCCGCTAAAGATATGTAACATCCTGAAATTTTTATATTCTTAAAACCCTGTCATGGAGCTATAATACAGTATTTNACCCGGTGTGGGCAAATGACTATTGTATACATATATTGAAGTGTACGGTGGATATCATGACCATTATCCATAAATTAGTTATCTATAACCAATCTATAAGGAAATGAATTCTAGTGTCTACTAGATTCAAATTATATGATAGAATACTTATGTCTGCTAGGCGTTGCTTGTGTTTGTGTGAATAACGATGAGGCAGTAACACGCTGTGTTATTTGGTATAGGGACTGTCCTGGTTTTCTTGTGTAAGTAGGGTAGCTTATATGTATAAGCAAATTCTTGCCGAATTCCTATACGAAATACTATTCATACAGCCATTTATGACCTCCCTTTGTATTCTGGTTTTCATATGTAGCGGAAGGTCTAGGAATACCTTTAGTTGCAGTCACAAATAGATTATTGTTATGATTGTGAATTGCAAAAATGGCGGAAGTCTAATCATACCTTGGCAAGTGTCAAGTCTATAAGAGAGAACTTAATCTCGCAGAAACAGAGAGCTAGTATCAGCTTGAAAAAGGGGAATTAGTATTTAAATAAAATAATGGGTTAGGCAATATCTAGGCCGCGTCACTTCTAGTATATAGAATCTTGTCTAGCTCACTGGTACGCTTGTGAAACGAAAGGAATATGGGTGAATCCATAATAGATTAAAAATCACGTGAGAAGTTTGAGGATATTATTGAAAAGGTGTATTGGATGTATGGCGGGTCATTTGATTTATTAGTTTACACGTTTATAAGTTTGTTTATGAGTTTACATTGTTATCATCCGTACCCTTAAGCGAACAACTAGGATTAAATTGATATGTGACCTTATAATAGTATAGTCAAGGTTTAATGTAGGTGAAAGAATTCCTAGTATGGGATAAAGAATGGAGAACGTGTATTGATGATTATAGTATAACTGTCAGGTTGTCTTGCTTTAGTGAATATAAAGAGATAATATGAATGTATGATAACATAGACTGGTAATGAACCAGTATTGAGATAATTGTGATATGTGGATCGGATATGTATGTTCCCTCTCCCTCAGCTGGGCTTGTAAGCCAGTTTCTAATGGAGATGTGACGTTAAGACTGTGGTACCCTGAGGGGTAGGTGGAATCCGCAGCTGTCCTCCAAATGGCCCAGTGGCTTAGAACCACAACCATGATCCATGATGTTTCTCAGTATAATTGATAACTTGTAAACGCAATGAAATTCCTATTACCAATCTTTCGAGAGTGGAAATGGCATACAGAAACAGTTTTATCGTTTTTATTAATACCCTCAATTGTATCTATATTCAGATGTTTGAAATATTTGTATCCTATGTGGGTATTGATTGTGTACCTAGGATATTTTGGCTATTTCAGGCCGAGTGTGTGATTGATACTGTGTGGTTATATCGGCTTCTAAGCAGTTCCTCTGTATGGGGCTGCAGCATTAGCCGTTATTTATACGAATAACTATGTAATGATTTTATATGATCATGTAGGTGTTCGTTGATAAGAATAGAAATAGAACTTAAACGGACACAGGTGATAACATGATTCATTTAGAAAGTATACTGATTGAGATTGCAATATCTGTATATGGTATATTATAAGGAGTGTTACTCTAATTGAGACATTTATACAGAATTCATAAATGGTATAGTGCTTAGAGTTCTAGAGGAGATGATATAATATCTTGTGTACATTATTGAGTATATGCTTGTTGGAACATGTGCCTTGATATGTGAACATGCATTTACTTGTGTGTGTAGAATTGTGTGAAATGGCCAAAATAAGTAGGGATTCAGGTAACATGCTCCTTCCTTTATTTAAGTATTGTATTATCTTACTGAGCCATGTGGTGTGCTCACCCCTTTGTGGGATTATTATTTTCAGGTGATTACGATATAGCGGCAGCGGATCCGGAAAGTGCAGTTGAGGCTAAGATTTCGGACAGGGCATAATATATCTAAAGTTTAGGCCATTGTTATGTAATTTCCTTTCTGTGTACTCTGAGGCATTGATTTCATTAAAATGCATAACAATTCTTTAGAAAAAAAAAAATAATACTATTTTAACTGTTACTATTTATGTGGTTACTTTTTATAAACTCTTTGAATAAATGAAAACTTCGCTTCACTATGAGAAGGCGTTGATTTTTGTCTTTTTGATAATTTCAATGTACTATATGCCACATGAATAAAAATGAAAGGAAGGGGGTGTTACAAGATACTTTCTAAATTAATATTTCTCTAACTTCAACAAACTCTCTTAAAATGTGATATTTATACTCAATATGAAATCTATTAGATAAGCCATCTCTGGCGATGAATTAACATTTCGAAGTGCTTTTCTTGTGTATTCTTAATAAACCAACGTTTAGATATAAATGTAGGAGGATTACAACATATGTTATATCAAGTCTCGTACATAGCATTGCATATATCAAACTATCTATAGTGGAATCATAAGATATGCCACGCATTTGTTGCCACTCTTTATTGGTCTTTAGATCTAAATCTTTAGAAAGATAAAGACCATGGATGAAAAGCAAGAAACCTCTCTTAGAGTTCTCTATATTGAACTTTTTCAACATTTTTTTATGGACAATTTTTGAGATAATCTAATTATCCTTTTCACCCTATCTCTATAAACGAGAAGTCCAAAGACAAAGGTCACCTCGCCTAAGTCTTTTATAAAGAAGGTTCTAAATAACCGAATTTTTACCTTAGTCATAATGCCAACATTATCACTTATCAACAAGATGTCATCCACATACAATATGAGAAATATGATAGCATGATCTTTAACGCATTTATAACCACATAATTCATCAAGGTTTTTCACAAATCCAAATAGTTTAATTACCTCATCATATTGAATATTTCAGCTTGTGAAGACTTGTTTCAACCTACAAATGGATCGATACAACTTGCATACCTTATTTCTATTTGCAACAAATATAAACCTATAGGTTGATCCATACAAATATTTTCCTTATGATACCTATTGCGAAATGCAATTTTCACATCCATATGCCAGATATCATAATCATTATATGTAGTAATAACTAGCATAATTCGGATGGATTTAATCATTGCTACTAGTGAAAAGGTATCTTCATAATCCAACCCTTTTTTTTAGTATAACCTCTTATCATTAGTCAAGCTCTATAGGTCTCTACAGGGCCATCTTTACTAATCTTTTTGTTGAAGATCCATTTACAGCCAATAGAAATTATTCCTTCTAGTAAATCAACAAGTGTTCAAACTTGACTAGCATACATAAATTAAATCTCAGAATCCATCACCTTTAGCCATTTACCCAAATCTTTATTTAAGATAACCTTTTTATAACTTTTAGGATCATCATCATGATCAATTTCTCCCATTAAGTATAAGTCATACTCATACTCATAGAAAAACCCTTATCATTCTAAAGGTTTCAATATTCTATAAGATCTTTGAATTAGAATTGGTACTAAAGTCTACTGACCGAATGATTCAGTTACAGTAGTATCAGTTTGAGATTCTGATAAATCTTCCTCAAGCTCAATATATCTACCTGCACTTCCTTTTTCTAATAATCCATTCTCTAAGACTTGAGCATTCTTACTAATCAAAACTCTTTAATAAAAAAAAAAAAGTAGAAATAATATCCTAAATTATCTTTAGAATATCCAATAAACTAATTCTTATCTAATTTTACTTCTAACTTATTAATATTAACTAATTTAACATGAGCTGGACAACTCTAAATTCTCATAATATTAAGATTGGGTTCTTTCCACTCCATATCTCATATAGAGTGTTTTGGACTAATTTTGATAGAATTTTATTTAGAATGTGTATAGTAGTTTGATGGGCATATCCCAACAAGCATGTTAATGAATCAGTGAATCAGTTTGAAGGGCATCTCTTACCATATCTAATAAAGTACAATTTCTTCATTACGCCACACCATTAAGAAACAGCATATAAAAAGAAATCAAGTGAGAAACTATTTTATTATCCTTTAAGAATTTATAAAATTTTGTACTCAAGTACTCTCCTTTATGATATGATTGCAAAACTTTAATACTCTTTTTGATTTATTTTCTATTTCATTCTTAAATTCTTTGAACTTTTTAAGGAATTCATATTTGTATTTCATCAAATATATATTCATACCATGACATATCATTAGTAAAGGTAATGAAGTACTCAAATCCTTCTTGAGCTTATTTACTGAATGGTCTATACACGTCTATATATATATATAAGTTCCAACAGCTCATTAACTTTCTCACCTGTACTCTTAAAGGGTAATTTGGTCATTTTATCTCAAAAATATAATTCATAGGCTAGATAGGGTTCCAAATCTAATGGGCCTAAAATCCCATTTTCTTCCAAGTTGAATCATATGATTTTCTCTTATATGACATAATTTATGATGCCATAAAACTTTAAGATTTGTTTCATTATGAATTTTTTATTAATAATGGATTTAATTGAACTAGTATTGCATAATTCAAGAATATACAAACTATTTATATTTACTACTTTACTAACTAATACATTTCTTAAATATACCAAACATTCATTTTTATTAAATTATATAATAAAACCATATGTACGTAACACAGAAACAGAAATAATATTTCTAGTGGCCATAACAAAATACAATACTGAGTCTAAACTTAAAATATGCCCCATAGCAAATCTAAGCTGACAAGATCCTTTGACTTTTGCAGCAACTATTCTCCATTAGTCATTTTCAAAACGATCTCGTTTTTTTATAATGTCAAACTATTCAACATTACCTACAAAGAGACATAAATATGAGAAATAGTAATTGAATCAACTATGCATGATTGATTATTTGAAATAACATTTATTTTATAATCAATCATATAACAGCTATACATACCTACTCTAGTCTTCTTAAGATTTTTAAATACTGAGGATAATTCCTTTTTCTTTTTCTTTAGATTAAGGATGTCTAGTTTTTTCACAGTAGAAATAGTTTCATTTTTCTTTAGCCTTGTCTATCTTATAATGAACTTTCTTAGACTTCTTTTTCTTTAGACCAACTTTTGGCCCTTTTGTTTGCGGCTTCCTTGACTTCCTGTTAATCCTACTAACGAAGGCTACGTGGACATCCTTATGTCCTTTCTCTTAACTGTTCTATCTATAAAACTTTTGAAGCTCATTAAGCAGCTTAAGAAAAGTCCGCTCAATCCTATTTAAATTATAGTTAGTTGTAAACGATTTATAATTAGGAGGAAGAAATTGAAAAATCAAATTCACTTTAACATGATAAAGTATGACTATGCCATATGCATCTAATTGTGCCAAATGATTTATTATCTTACTAACATGATCATTTGGTTGCATCCCTGAGCTTCATGCTGAAAAGGGAAACACACAACTCATATTCCACCACTCAAGAATTATCGTTTGTGGGATTCCCATACCTATTTAAAAAAAAAAAAGTAATAACTTTTAAATAAGTATATAAAAAAAAATACTAAATTTTTTTTTTCCTATTATTGTCAAAGCAAACATTCATCATATATACTTATTTACAACATATACAATATATCAAAAATACGATTTATAACAAAAGTATAATTATTATAGCGTCAAAATTTGGTATGCCCAATTCTCTTGACAAGTCACTGTCCTGAGGGTTTGCCCAGTTTCACTGCTTTACTAGCAATACTTGAAAATCATTTCAACCACGGAGTGAGTAATTTAAAATTACTCAATAAGAACTATAAAACCCAACAAAATAATTTAACAAACTATAATATTCCAAC
>CP135550.1:2095157-2169477 GCA_032402905.1 Khaya senegalensis | reverse complement strand
CACACACACACACATATTTACACACATATTTAATCAACCACTTAGAACACTTTCAAATTTCACATTCGTACCCATTCTCCGACAATATATATACATATTTACATATACACATACATATTTAATCAACTATTTTAAACACTTCTAAATTAATATAATTTAATACTAAATAATCAGTACTCAAAATTGACTATTTTGCCCTTTTTCTATTTTTCTTCCATTTTACACATCTAAACCAATTCCTACCAATTTTATTTATTCTCAATACAATTATTAACACATAAACATATCAAAAATATCATAATTCAACACTTATAAATAGTAACCTAAAATGAACCATTTTACCCTTTTTTTTATTTTTCTTTCATTTTACACATCTAAACCAATTCCTACAAATTTTATTTATTCCTAATACAATTATTAACACATAAACACATCAAAAATATCATAATTTAACACTTATAAACAGTAATCTAAAATGGAAGATTTTACCCTTTTTTTATTTTTCTTTCATTTTACACATCTAAACCAATTCCTACCAATTCTATCTATTCCCAAATACATTTATATACATTTAAACATATCAAAACATATTAAAATCAAACATTTAAGTACTCTATAAATAGTGACCGAATATGTTCTATTATGCACAAACTAAATTTTTTCTTATTTATACAATTCTATCCACTTTAATCTATTTTACAAACACTCAATTTTATAAATTAGGTATCAACTCTACAAAACCCCTAAATTACAAAATTATAATTTAGAGTTCTTACCTCAAATTCAAATATGATGGTTATTACACCAAATCCAAGCTAAAAAAATCGTCAAATTAAAGCTCTCGACGTATAGAATAAGTTTTCCTTCTGTGGTAACGCAATTAAATGGACGGATTAAGAGATTTTGCTTGATTTCTTTTAAAAAAATTGAAAGAGAAAGAAATGGGTAGCTAATGACAAGGAGAAGAGAAAAAGTGGGTTTGCTTCAATTTTGAAAAGTTAACCAATCTTATTCAAATTCATATTTTTGAAAATTATACTATTGCCCAATAACTTTTCAAAACTTATATTTGACTCCCAAGAAAATTATGAAGCTACCTAGATTATTTTTATATTCTTTCACTTTAGTCCATCAGATTTTAGTGACACGAAATTTGAAAATTTCTTATGAAATAACCATTTTATCCCTAAGGAAGAAAATTGATCGTTTTGGGTCCTTTTTTTTTTTCCTTTTCTAAGGGTATGCTTGTCTAAATTCGATTTTGTTTCTTTCTACATACTTTTAACAATATTTCTAACATTATTAAAAATTTGAATTTCAATCCGATCTTTGTGACATTGACAAATTGACTATTTTACCCTCTTCGATAAAATTGTCATCTTTTTTTTTTGGCAAATTAACGATTCTTACCATTTTAAAATTATTCAACCTATATTTTTCTTCAGTAATAACTAAAATACAACTCTTAACTCAATCGTCTCTCATTTGATCCATCAACGCTCTTTCAAAATAATAATTTTGCCCTTTACTGTTATTTTAACCCATTTTTTGCTAAAATTGCTCTAACCAGAGTTCTAAAAATTTGAGGATGTTATATTATCATATAACTCTTGCAAGGCGATGAGAATATTATAAGCACTATAGAACATTTCATATCTAATCTGAAGTTCTCTGTTCATTGAGGCTAACATATAACTTCAAACTCTTCAGTTATCATTATTCCATTTCTTAAATGTTTCATGTTTATTACATGACGTATCCTTATCTATCTCAAATGGTAGGGCTCCTTCTATGACTTAGGCAAACTTTTCGAAATCGAGAGCAATTTTCAAATTTTTGAGCTAGTTTTTAAAGTTTTGCCCATTCAAAATGTTATTGTTCAATATTCTTAAGAAAACATTATTTGATATTTTGTATATTTTATATCACAAATATGAGAAATTGTAAGAAAGAAAATATCGGTTAGTATCATATATATTTCAAATAATTTGAACAATAATAATCAAATACTTTGAATGTTATTATGCAATGTTAATCATGTTAGCTCTCATTATTTAATTTAAATCCTATACTTCCTAAGTCATGACTCAAAAGTTTAATTAGAGATTTAATATATTAATATCTTAACGGGGAATCAAATTCTTATTAATATTAATCAATCTCACATTTAGAAATTTTAGTCAATTAATTTCAATAAGTAGGAAATAATTTCTTATCACATCTTATGTAAAGCTTAATTCATTTTCCTTAACTTAACTTTAAATACCTTACATAATAGAAATCTTGATATTTTAAATCAGTTAAATTCAAACCATTGTACTTTATTAAGACGTACCTTTTTATCTGAATCCATATAATAGAAATCTTAGTCCAGATATTAATATACACTTAAAAATTAGATAACTAAATTTTATAATATTAATATCGTACCCCTCACATCATAGAAATTTTGGGACATAATATCAAGTTACAGAATCTGTTGTTATCCCACCATAAGAGACATAAATTTAATAATTTTATTAGAGCAAATTTTACACATTTATCTTATATGTATCACATACATATCTTAAATATATAAATTATTATTATTATTATTATTATTATTATTATTATTATTATTATTATTATTATTATTATTATTATGAATAAATATTCACTAACCAATGTACATGTGCATATCATATATACATGTGTACATTTTGTTAAAATTTTATAGCATGTTTTGTTAACAATTATCTAATCATTAACAAACATGTAATACTTTACATGTTATTTTTTATTTTTATTTATTTGCTTGATTATTGTAATTTCTTGTTTTACAATAAAATTTGCGGATGTATTAGTGTATGGTTTTATAGTAATTGGTCAAAATCAGAAATCATGTTTTTTTGTTTGTTTGTATTGGTGAACTAACCTAATATTTTGTTTCTAGTTGGTAAAATATTTTTACACAAATTCATATGCATAAACATATTTATGCATATAAAGAAATGTATATAATTAATATATATATATATATATCAAATACACATACATAACATATATGTATTATATCATACATAAAATCAAATTTAAATGCATAAAGAAAACATTACCATACGTGCATGCATTCAAACACTTTAAACACATATTCATGTGCATTTAGTTAATTCCACAAACAAGCAAATATAAGTTTATCACATAAATTCACACATACATATATATATATATAATCTCATTACATATATATGCATTAAATTAAGTATTAACAATATATACAAATATGTGTTTAACACATCAAACACAGAAAACTACCATGAAAACTATTTTTGTTAACCAATGCTTACTGGTTAATATGTGGAAACATAAAATTAATGACCTTAACTTCCAAAATATAAACATGCATATATATATATATATATATATATATTACATACATACACATGTTTAACATTCATAAAAATAATTTTTCACAAATGTATATATTCAGCCAACTACCATGAATGCGATATTCATGCATAAATCATCATCATACATGTTTAACATTGATAAAAAATAATTTTTTCACCAACGTACATATTTAGCCAAACACCATGATAGGCTTATACATGCATAAGTCTTCATTATACATGTTAACAATTGAGGAAAACCAATTTTCATTAAATAACCACCATGACCGAATTTTTCAACAATTGAAACATAAGAGCAATTTTGACGAAAACTAATTTCTCATCAAATTCATCACTTGGCTGAACACATGATATCCCATATCAACTATTTTCAATTCCATTTAATCATTAATACATCAAAAGGAACAAATATTGGTGAATTCATTCACATCTCATGCAAACAATTCACCATACACCATAAACTCATTATTTCATATTCTAATCATATTAAAACATATTTTTATATTCAAACAACATTACAATGGGTTTATAATATCATGAAAATGATTTTAATCTCATTAGATTTATATTTGAAAATAGTTTTCAAAACCAAAATCCCATTTGGCCAAATACTCCCTTTTTGTGTTTCTTTTCAGTTTTTCAACCAAAACACAACCCATTCAAGCAAACAACACATTCATTAATACATCACCATGTATCATTTAATCACATTAGGATCCATTGGAAAATAATTTTTCACAGTAAAAACCTATATGGCTGAATGGTACATAAATGTGCTCTTTTTTTTCAAGCAAATCAAACCATAATAATCATTCTAACCATAGTCTGATACCATTTGTAAGAATGATTTATGGAAATACATATAATAATTAAAAACATGAACCATTAATTAATTTTATCAAATATTTGATAGGCAAATATGACATGTATCATATATGTGTGTGTGTGTGTGTGTGTGTGTGTGTGTGTAAAAACAACCATATGATGAATTTGTTACCTTGTATGTTAAACTAGGTGATGAAAAAGCCTTGAAAATATAAGATCTCTACAATTTACACCAATCAAAGGAAAAAAATAAAAGTGGCTTAATGGGAGAAAGAAAGCTAGGGTTTATTACAATTTACTCACTTTTTAATTTGGTAAAGTGAGCCTCCTTTTATACTTAATGTTTATCCATAAGTTTACAAAATCACCCTTAACTTTAATCAATGGATAAATATGTACTATGGACAAAATAGTAATTATATAATAATTATCAATTATTGCCCTTAACTCCTCACACTTGTACAAAATTATATTTACTTAACTATTAAGTGAATAATTAAGTATATATTTAAGGGCTTATACATAATTTTTCATAATCATTGTAAATTTATATTTAGGTCCATTAATAACTATATTATTAAATATGGCATGTAACTTACATTAAATTATATGACAATGCAAAATTATGAAAATTTATTTAAACACCTTTAAAGAATCATAAAAATATTCAATAATTGTATGTATTTATTTAACCTGATATATTATCTCAGAGGTGTTAACCTTTTTATCGATAATATTTTCTCTCTCCTCGTTATATCTCACTACCTTGGTTATTAATGTGACCATGTATGTTCACTGTAGTATAATTGTGAACTCACATCAAACTTTTTAGTGTTTGAACTATTTTAAAATTTAACAATTATGGTTAATATCTAGTAATGCGTCATAACCCCTAAACTATAATGAAGTAGTACTTTATAAAACCTCATTCTAATTACACATATCGTGTGGATAAAATTTTTTCATTATTTAATCCTAATCAATTTAAAGCTCATGATATTTCAAAATTCTATACTGATATAAATACAAACAATCAATCAATATGCACTAAACTCATTACCACAAACTCTTTCGTGTGATATTTAATTACTCTAATCAAAGATTTAATATTTTAACTATTTATCAATGTTTATTCAAGAACTCGAGTCTAGATCAAGTTAGCGATAACTCTGATCATATATATATATATATATATATATCAAGCTAATGGATCTCATTTTAACCATCATTCATTACCAAATGTAAACAATACCTGACCAAAAAGGCTTTATCATGCAAGATCTAATTAGTCCCATAATTATACACTATATGAATCATGTATACTTACACTAAATTTGTCTATGATCCCTCATGTTAAAGGATAATATCACACACTAGTATAATTATACAATAAATCATTAACTATATGTATTATGATGTGATTTATTATTGTGTGGTTATGTTCAAAAGAATAGTTCTCTAACTATTTAATCTATATTAATGTCTTAATAACATAATTTTTACATTATTCATGCTAATATCATTTCATGATATTTATCAGAAATATTCAGTATGCATACTATGTAATATCATTATTCATTTGATATTACTTCTATAGGGAATGGCTTTAATAATCTCATTTAATAATGAAATGAATTATTCAGATAATTCACAAATATATTTTATTTGTATGTATGGTTGAATAAAGAAAATAGTTTATATTTGTAAATAAAAAACTCTTTCTTTTATTAGTAATTAATTTATATATACAAAACAAAATATCCTTAAAGCCAACAACATGAATGGCTTCTAGGGTATATATATCCTGACAAGTAGATCAATCTACATATTTTATAAAATCATGTGTGGTGAGTTTGGTAAAAGTGATTTGTGTGATAAAACTGTACATGTGTAGTTTTATGATAAATTTTGTATCATTCAAAAACATTACGTTTTTTATTTTTAATAATTTTCTACCATAACATGTTGAAAATTACCCATTTTTGTAGAGCGTTTGAATGACAAAATTATTTTGGTTGAACAAACAATCTTTTAAAATCATGCAATTTAACTTATAGATTTATTATTGTGTCTATTATATCAAATTTTTTGGGAGAAATTCTACGTTTTTGATTTGTTATGAATTTCTGAATTAGCATGTCTTACTATAAAATTCTGTTTGGTGGAATTTGAAAATCCAAAAATGAAATTTATTTAAAATAGTTATAATATGAATTTTATCCTTAGTATATAAAATTTAAATATGTATTTTATTTTCTAAAAATCAAATATTAGGGACTAACATGTGTATTTTCTAATATAGTTAGAATAAATTATCAAGTTTAAAATCTGATAAAAAATATTTATATGATAAATTATAATTTAAAAGTCAATATTTTCATATCAACTTACGTTATGATCCTAAAGATTATATTCTGATTTAATAAGAAAGGAATGTCATTTAAGTTATAAGAATTCTTAAACCTCATAAGTTCAAATTTTATAAGTCTAGGAACATTAAGTTGTCAAACGAATAGGATATTATAAGCGATACAACTATGGTTTAATAAGTTATATTACACCTTGTGATAGTTTACACAATGTTAATTTTTTATTATAGATAAAAGTGTTTAAATTAGCTTGGTTGTATCACTAAAAAGTAAGTAAACTAGATTTTTATTTTAAACAAATCACAATAAATATATTAATGTATGTAAATTTTATGTTTGTATTAATGATATGTTCATTACTTGTATATATTATCACCATGAAAGTATTTTTCAAATACATGTTTGTATCTATATGTTATTAATTTTCTTTTATTTTCAAAGGATATGAAAAGTATAATTGTGTTTTGTGCATTGGCATACGATGTAGTATGAAAGATTTTTCTAAAAGAAAATTAAGAAATTTTTGAATATTTTAAAGCTTAATGAACTTTACTTATAGAGTTTTGATTTTTGTTTAGGAATTGGATTTTCATTTATATTTTTTGATGCACCATAGGCAAATTTTTTTTAGACTATGATGTTCAGACTTCTCTCTATTATAAAAAAAAAAAATTCATGAGTAAATGTTGTATAAGATACTTCAAAAGATTTTAAAGCTTGGTGAATTTTACTTGTGGAGTTTTGATATTTGTTGAGTGAATTAGATTTTCATTTATATATTCTAATCCATCATAACTAGATTTAGACTCTTTTTATCATTAAAAGTACCTAAGTGAATGCTAGCCAAATATTTTGAAAGAAGTGCTTTAAAAAGAACGAAAATGTTTTATAAGTCTTTTAAGTCATTTGCACCATTCTAAATAAGCACAAATTGTATGTTTGAATGTTTGATAAAGATGTTTTGGATTTGAAAAATGAAAAAAAAAAAAACTAATTTTTTTACCGCGTTATTGCTTATTATAATTTATTATGATTTTTAAATATTAAAAGTAATTATTTTGAAAGAACATAGTGGATTTGGTATTGAGATTTTCAATGTCACTTAGGTCATATTTTATTAGGTTTTATGGTTATGTTTCGCTTTAAGTTTTGAACATTAAAAGCTATCTTATTCAATTAATTACTTTAATGAATAGTTCAAAGATTTTTTTTATTAGTCAAATTGTAATAATTTGCCTATTATAAGCTTTGTAGGTTGAAAAGGAAAAAGACACACACCTCAAATCCATTTACATTTTGGAGTGTGACAATAATCATTAATACAAATCAATAAACAAAGTACACCTCTATAAATCCTTTTTGCATTATGCATACATTAGTATGGGGCACATAAATAATAATTTTCTTTCTTGAATGACGTAAACTACTAAAGTTATCTATGCAATGATCATAAGTCTAGACAAATTTATTGATCAATCCAAGTAGAAGTTTCCTTTTTGTTGGAACTTAAAGCCCTCTTCTTGCTTATTTATCCAAGTCCTTTATGCCAAAGCTGATATCAAAATCTTTTTAGCTATTTTCACATCTAATTTGTTAAACATTGCGGGCACCACACTAAGAGTATTCTTTTTCTTTTATTTGGCTAATAATAAAGAGCCTTTGGTGAGCTTCCATTTCCCTTCACCGAAGTGGTTGTTAAAACTATCATCACCAAGCTTGTCAGTGCAAATCAAATTGAGGTGAATATACATGTCTAGCATCTTTGAGTAACAATTTGTAACTATCATCAATCACTAAGTAAATATCTCTTTACCCCACAAACTTAGATGCACCATTATTTCCCATCCTAACACAACCATAACCATCACTAATGTAGAATGTGAAGAAATCTTTATATGAAGTAACATGAAAGGAAGCACCTAAATCAATAACCCAATCACTAGTGTCTCATGTGAGATTTATGAAGGTTTTGTCATAGATAATACCTATATTGCCTTAAGCTATAATTGTGTTACTCTCATTATTTTGTGATTCACCTCTTTTCTTGGCCTATTCTTCTTTCCAAACACCACTACACTTTCTTTCATATCCCTACTTTTTATAGTGAAAGCACTTGATACATGGCCTTTAAGATTCAGATTTTTCAATGTAGGTATCGTTCTTATTGCGAGAATTTCTACTTTGGCTTCTCCCCTGCCTTTCTTGCTTCCCTATAACAAGTGCATCTATTTTAGACGAACTTATGCGTGCCCTCTTTTTCTAACTTCTTCATTTTGTATCTTCAACCATATTCAATGTCAATTTTTCTTTAGGCACTAAGTTATTTACTATGCTGAGTTATTTATTAACACTACCAATGTCTCACAATTGTATTGCAATGAACTAACAATAATGCTTGTAATTCATCACCTAATGTAATCTCTATCTTAGTTAATTGGTTGACTATGCCCTGAACCTCACTTGTGTGCTCAACTATCTATACTATGCCTTTACTTGTATTTTAAATTCACAAGCCTCTTTATGAAATTGACTTTGTTTTGAGCAATGGGATACTCATAAATCTCCTCTAGTTTCTTCCAAAGAGCATATTTGCCCTTATATCTTTTCAACGTGGTCCTACTCACTTTGATTGATCCACTACCTTATAATAACAACAAACTTTCTATATAGTTGTTTATCATTTAACTTGGCAAGTTTTGCTTCTTTAATGGGTTTGTGTAAGTCTTTGCAGTAGAGTAAATTTTCCCTTCTAGACTTCAAGTCAAATAATTCTATGATTTCAAATTAATCATATAGGCTGAAGTCTCTCCTATCTTAATTACACAAAGAGGAAATGATCTGAAAACATATTTTTAGTGGTTTCTTCCCAACAAATGCTAATCATGTAACAACTTAACAAGTATGGCTAAATTCAATAGTGACACAATTAGATCTAAAAAATAAAGATTAAATAGAGAATTTACTATATGATAAAACAGTGGATCTTTGTAATATCATATAATTATCACAAGAAAAATATAATTAATTTATCACATTGATGGCTAATTTAATATAAATAAAAATAAAAATATTATCACACACTTTTCTTGAAGTTTATATATAGATAGATAGATAGATAGATAGATAGATAGAATTGTGTAAAACAACACAACAGTGTATACTGCTTATGAAATGGACACCTTAAAATTGGTTCATTTCTACATACACATACATAATCTGTAGTTAACACGACATACGTTTTCATCAGCTTAACGGCACTAGAATTCGGAGAACACCTAAAAAGCAATTCATCTGATCATTAAAACCAAGTCTTTACCCAATCTAAAATGGAATTATTTACCAACTCTAAAAGGATTAAATACCTTGTAGTCAGGAAGCTTTATATGTTCAGAAGAAAAAAGAAGAATATTTTTTGGCATCAATTCAATGTGGATCAAGCGTCAATCGTGCATATGTTTATGATACAAATGTTGTAGATTCGAAAAGTTGAAGTCCGAATTCCTGAACAGGATTGCACAAAGAAGGGTTTTCCACAAACGAGGCTTTTTTAGTTGAAACATAAATGAACCGATTTTGTCAAATAATTTGGGGTTTTTCATTAACGGTTTTTAGTCATTTCAATCTGGTTAAGGGTCCAAAATCAAGTGTTTTTAATCACGGGATCAGGACTCATGGTAGGAGAAAAAGGTCTATGCCATTCAAATTTCTTACTAAAATTCAGCAAGAAGCTACGTGCTAAACTCACAAACCTGTGGAACCACTTTCGTTCTGCGAGTATCAAGGTTTGCCCTCAATGGTGTCGTGTTATTTTTATAGGCTTTTAAGTGATAATCTATATTTTGACACTTGTTTAATTATTTTAAAAAAGAAAAAAAATACGAGTTTAAATGAATTTGAATTTGCTTGAAATCTTTTAAGTTGAATCCGACAACCAATCTTTTGAAATTGGAAAAAAATGTAAGAACTTCACTAGTCTCTATAACACAGATACAAGTTGTCCCTTGTCAGTGCCTTAATAGAATTCCTAATATGCATCTTCCTTTGTTCACACAGCCTCCTGCTTCACATACCTCAATCAAAATCAAATACAATCTTTAATTTTAATAATTGCTGCACCCAAATTTGTTTGCTAATGACTTAGGTTCATGAAACGAGCCCAAGCCTTGACCAAGGTCCAAATATCTACTAGAGGGACGATCAAGGATACAATTTACAAAGAACAACTAGTTTTAAAATATGTAAAGGGTCGACTAGGATTTAAAGGCCAACAAAGGACGATCAAAGACCATTGTCTAGAGAAGGACTACCAACAATGCCCGACAATCTACAAAAGTAAGAAGAATGATCAAGAAATTTACACATAGACTCGTGTATGAACAAGCAAATATGGCATCATTTTCAGCAAATCACGGATACCAAGTGGGATCAACAGCTGGACACTTGTCAAAGGAATGGCCAAGACAATAGTAAAATCGAGGATAACACATACAAAATCTGAAAATTTTATATAAGAGCCAAGCAATAAGAAAAGACTGTAATTTTTACTCTCTAATTTCAGAGTCTTTTCCTCCAAAAATACAGTACTTTTGATAATTGACTTAAATCGTTAAACGTTTCCCCACGTCGTCACCGACTTGATTCCACACTGTTTTGCAGGAGAGAAAGATCGTCCCCATAGAACAAGACAATTGGACAAAATTAAAATGAAAAGATCAGCCAGCTAAAACAAGCCACTTGAACGTTGCGCATAATTGAGTTCATACCAAGCTTTGCATCAACAATAACACAGTTCTTTTCAAGTATTATTTTAATTATAGACTTATTAGAAGTGACATCAAATTCTGAAATAATCATACACGAGTATATCATTACCTCATTTACTTACCCTACCACTTTCAATAATTGCACTATAATCAAAACCAAGAAAAAAGTCAATTCATAAAAAATGAAAACGATATATTTTTGGCAAACCCTAAGATTTGTTAATTGTACAAAATGAAAATGGTCCCACTTTTCCTAATCACAATTTCGTTATTTCTAGTCCCACTTTTTATTGCAACGGCATTTTCAGTTCATATAGTACCTATGACACGTTTCAAAATAGAAATTAATGATTTTTAAGTTAAAAATTAAATTATTAAAAAAATTATATAATTAATCAAAATTTTAAAGATGTTATGAAATTTTTTTAAATAATTCAAAATATAAAATATATTAAAATCGCATAGAACAATATAAAGACATGCTATGTCTTAAAATAAATAAATCAAAATTTAAATAATCTAAAAAAGTCATGGATCATTTAATAATAAAAGTTGATAATTTAAAATATAAGTCAATAGAAACGTACCTAATATCGAGCAGCTAAATGTACACTCGATGTGTCTTCGAATTTTTGATAGTGCTAACTCACTCCTCACCATTTAATCACTTAAAAGCTTTTTTTTTTTTTTGAATGAAAAAAAAGAAAAGAAAAGAAAAGAAAACTGTAAAGAGAAAAAGTGGTGAATTTAGAGATAGATTTTTATTTTCTTTTTCTTAACGAAAAAGAGTAAAATTGTCCTTTTTATATTATTCCTTTTCATTTTTGAATTAAATAATAAAATATTTATTCATAAATTCAAACTTAGCATTTGAATTAATGAATAAATGTGAACTAAGAGCAAAATAGTAATTATTCAATAATTATCATTTATTACACTTTAGTCCTTATACTTATAAATAATTATATGTTAACCATTAAGCAATAATTAAATATATCTTTAATAGCTTATTGATAATTATCCAATAATTATAAGGGTAATTTTAAAAAATTTGCATTTAAGTCTTTTGATAATCTTTATTATCAATATATAAATTAATTTATATTAAATTACATAAAAAAATATAAAATTATAAAAATTCTTCAAACAGTTTAAAGAATTATAAAAATAAATATATATAACACATATATATTTCTTTTGACCATTATATTATCTTGAAATGTGCTAACATTTTATAGATAATATTTTCTCTTTTGGGTATCTCAATGCATTAGATTATTGGTGTAACTATTTAAGTTCATTATGAATTAGTTATAAATTTATTCCAAACTTTTTAGATTCGAACTATTCGAAAGTTCATCGACTATAGTTAACATTTAACAATGTCATAACTTCTAAATCACAATGAAATGATACTTCATCAAATCCATCCAAATTGTATATACCATGTGAGTAATATCCTTTTGTTATCTAATTCTAATTAAGTAATTATTTTGTTATCTAATTCTAATTAAGTAATTATTTTGTTATCTAATTCTAATTAAGTAAAGGTTTTATGGTATGTCAAAATTCTAAAATGATATAAATACGAATCATCAATTAATATATCCTAAACTCATCATTATGAACTTTTTCGTATGACATTAATTCACTCTTTCTAGATATTTAATTTTTAAGCATTTAATAATATTTGTCTAGAAACTTGAATCCGAATTGAATTAGCGAATATTTCAATTTCATATTGATATCGAGTCAATGGATTTTATCTTGATCATCATTCATTTTTAATGCAAATAACACATAATCAAATTGGTTTTAACATACAAGACATTATTAGTCTAATATTTATATATCATATGAATTATATACATCTATATTAAATTCGATCATGATATCTCAAGTTAAAATATTATATCTCATACTAATATAATTATACGAAAAATTATTGACTAATTATGTTATCATATGATTTATTGTTAATTGGTTATATTAAAAAAATAATTTTTTAACTATTAATTTATACTAATATTTTAATATTATAACTTTCATTATTACCTGCACTAATGTCATATTATAATATTTAACGAAAATATTCAATATACTTATTATGCGATATTATTGTTCATTCAATATCACCTATTTAGAGAACAGTTTTAATAATATTATTTAATAATTAAATAAATTATTAATACAATTCACAAACATATTTTATTTAGATGTATAATAAAATAAAGGAAGTAATATATGTATGTGAATAAAGAATATTTTTTTTATTAATTATAAATGTACATATATTTACAAGACAAAATATCTTTAAAACCGATTACACAAATAGTTTTTAAAACATATTCTAACAATTAAAAATAAATATATTTGAAAATGAGTTGATATTAGCTAGGTTTATAGGTTGTTCATGGAGATAGAAGATAGCAAATACATATTCATTAAAAAAAAAAAAAATTTCATGCAAGTGCAATTGCGTAGGCTTGAACTTCTTAGTGGAGGATTTATGTGTAATGTAAGTTCTGAAAAGGTTTAATGAGTTGTGCATTTACGCGGAGATCAAGGGGAATGTTGATGAAGATATGTAACTTGTTTAACCAATTTGATGTGCTTTACATTAGGTACAAAGTGATTTATTTAGTAAATTCAACGGAGGGTTTAATTGCTTGGGATGCGTTAGAGCACAACGAAACAACCAAGTCTACTATGTAGCCACTTGCTGTTGCTGGATTAGCACCATAGCTCCATAAGCTTTATTGGGTCTAAATTATCGACTATTGGTCAATCTATCTCATTCTAAGTGCAAACATTTTTGCGATTCACTTAAGTCTGACTGTGAATAGCCCAATTATCTTTGAAGTTCAATTCATATTATGGTATTCAGTTGTTATTTAAGTAAAGAAGCATATGCATGTATAGTGAGATACTGCCTCTATGTGGTTCCTTAATAGGGAGCTTGCTCTTTTTTAATGAATCTTTCTGTTCAAGTATCTTCTAAATTCACATAAGGCTGTGATGACAAATATTTTATTTTGACTTCAAGAAGTAGGTGCATGCTTTCTTTCCATTTGGTTGTCATAAACCCATTATATTTTCTTTTACTACCAACTAGTTAGCCTTTGCTGAATTAAGCTGTTGACTTTCTTATGTCTTTAAGCTTGGTTTCTAGATCCATATTCCCTTGACTCGGAGATATGGATAAGGCTAGTCTTCTTGATCCGATGATTTTTATATTTTGCAGAGGTCTCTTTTTCTCTCTGTGTTTTTAGGGAGGCAAAATACGTGAATTGCTTTTCAACATACTTGAAATCGAAGAGGATGTTATAAAACATGGAACACAATCTAGAGAGAGTCGGCTTGCAGCAATGCAAGGGATGCATACATCGAAGTTCTGTTTGAATCCTGCAGGTGATACTCCATCAGCCTGCCGGCTCTTTGATGCCATAGTTAGTTTTTGTGTGCCTGTGATAGTAAGTAATAGCATTGAGTTGCCTTTTGAAGATGTTATAGACTACAGAAAAATTGCAGTGTTTGTAGAGACTTCTGCTGCTCTGAAGCATGGATTCTTAGTTTCAACTCTGAGAGCAGTAACCCCAGCATGGATTCTGGAATATCAGAAAGAATTGAAAGAGGCAAGTATTAGTTGAACGTCTTTTTATTTTAAACTTCTGATATTACTCACTGTTGTTTGAACTTCGTATCTTTTGCTGGTGTTGAGGGTGAAATTCTGACCTAATTGTGCTCAACAAAAGTGTAGGATAGTGATTGAAAGAAGAGAACTAAAAATATTTTACAAGTCAATTCAATTCTTCCAATAGGAAAAATAGAAGTAGAAACAGAGAAAATGGAGACTTAGTTTTTTGAACCGTATGTATTATGGTACTTTTAAATGACAATATAAAATAGGCTTTCGTGAGAGACATTTTGCCTGACCTGTTTGATATTATCGCCGGTCAAAATAAACTTGAGAAGTTGTAGAGAAAACAAAAGGGATGAATCTCCTCTCCATCTAAAGATTTTTAACTTGGGTATCTTCATATAATGCTCCATTTGTTTATACAATAAGTATCAATGTCAAGTATAACCTACCAAAACATGACATATTAATTGCCTAGATTCCTGTGACTCTTTAGGTACTTGTTGTGTTATAATATTCTAGAATCACTGGCAAACTTTTGAAATTAAATTGATTAGAATAATATAATTTCTTGTTTGAAATGATGTGAATCACCCCCACTTAATATAAACTATGATAGTACCAGTTGTATAGCCTGTGATACTGAAGTAGTCAAACATCCATAATGAACGTTCTGGACATTGCCTTATGCACATTCAACCTTGTCATTTCACGTAGATATTGGTGTAATGCCTGCACACATAGCATCTTCTTTGTGTGTTGTGAACTTGTGATCATAGAAATATCTTTCTGGAGTATGGCCTACCTCTGTTTTCTTCCTTTTTCTCCCCCTTGTTATAATGGTGTTTATCTGTTCTAAATGAATTGAAAACATGTTTTTCTTCTTTTGTTTTTGTCAGTGTGCACGCCCAGAACTTTAAAGCACAAAAATCTGCTAGTAATCCTGGATTTCTTCTCCCCCAACATCATCTTAGACAATAAGATTTAAATGTGCACATTTTTGAATTCATGAAGTTGTTATAACAGATTCATTTACCTCCTTGTAGGCTGTGAACATGCTTTACCCCAGAGCAGTTTTCAAGTGCACCAGTTTCATTATTTTTTAACATCACAGCCTCATTTTTCTTTCTTGTGAAATGCCACGATAACTAAATTCGTCATTCCTCAAATAGCCATTGCAACCAATGCAAAAAGTTGTTCAAACTGAGAAACTAAGCCAATCAGTTTTTATGTTGTGAAATATAGTCAGAACTCTTGTCATGGTTACAGATTAAATAGTAGGTTAACGCAGGCATAGCTGCAATGACCACAATGGTCTGAGCCAATGGCAACATTAATTTGTTGATTTTTAATCATACACAGTGATGATATTGATTAGTAAAAAGAGGGGGGCATTAGGGATGAATGCCTTTTATCCAGTTATTTTACATTTGGTCTTTGAGTATAGCAATTTTATTTTATTTGCTTGTTTATCTTCTACCGTGTTGATTTTATCTTTAACCATGTTGAATTATCACAATATATGCGCTACGTCGGTTGCCTATTTTTTTTGTTTAAATTTTTTTCCTTTTGAAATTTTGTGATTCAGGTGCACCGGTACTTCATATATGATGATCCAAATGGAATTGTGAATGAAATTTGGCGTGAAGTGTCAATGAAGCTGCCTCTTGTAAAACTTACGATAAATGGGGACAAACGGCTTGTCAAGAGAGAGTCAACTGAACCGGTTTGCTCCTCTCTGTACAAATGAGACCGGGATTATTACCTCCTTGTGATGCCACCTCTACATTTAATTGGGAAGTCAGTAGCCGCATAAAGTGGCCCCGTTTGCTTCTACTAGCAGCAGCAGGTACAGATTGGTGTAGGGGGGCTAGGCAAGATTCAGGAATCAGATAATTGGAAATCTACCTGTTTCAAAGAGGAAGGTACCCACTTTTCTTACATAGTTCTTTTATTTGCGGTTAATATACCTGGATCAATTTTCCTTTTTATCCACAATTGTTGTAGATTTCTTTTAATTCTATTTGGATCTTCACTTACTATAATTGATGTGTACGTGGTAGAGAATAAAAGAAATATCACACTTGTCTTTGATTCTTTAATGCTGTGCCTATTTTTCACAAGTTTCTGAAAAGTTTTGGGCTACACAGCAAAGCAGCCGTCCTTGTGTTTCGGTCAATGGCACGCAGTCTAATTTTTGTCTTTTTCTTTTAATGGTTTATTTGTATGTATGTATGTATGTATATGTATATGCATATGTGTGTGTGTGTGTGTGTGTGTATATATATATATATATATATTGGTATCATAATTGAACGATAATTTTTACACGTTTTCACTTTAATTTATGAGAAATCATTATTATAAAACAAGTTACCAGATTCATATCTCGCAATTTCCTCTCTTCAATTATTGAATTCTAAACGAGTTACTCGCGATGCTTGGTTATTTCTGACAACCAAATAAGATTCTATTACCAGGAAATAAAATCTATGATTTTCAAAAACAACAATGAACTCAATAAAGTCCAAAGTACACTTAATTAGCTACAGAAATCTAGGTGAATAAACCCAATTTTAATTTCTAGCTACTGGAAATATAACATTCCATACATCCCCGCTGCGGAAACGAGAAACAAGTAGGGGAAAAATAAGGGCGAAGGAATTGAAATTTTGAATCTGTTTGAAGCGTTCAATCAGGTGGCCATTTCGTTTGTCTGCCTCCCAAGACATGCAAATGGATATGGTGAACAGATTTAACCTGGAGAAAAGAGAGAGGGAGAGAGAAAGCATGAACAGAATTGTGTCAAACGGGTAAATGTGAAGAAAAGCTTACAGGCGCTGGGACCATTGTCGATTGCCACTCGAAAACCATCGAGGGTGCCTTCTTTCTCAGCCTCGATTTTTGTTGAAAAAAGAAGACGCCCAAAATTTCCCGGTATCTTTTTTAGATACAATTGTATGGTTTCGTAATTTTAAATTTAAACTTTCAAGATAAGTGATAAATTTAATATAACATCAGAAATAATTTATCTTAATAATATAGTATTCAAAATCTTGTAAATATTAAAATTATAAAAAAAAATTAAATCTACATAATAAAGTATATAATTTTTTTAAAAAAATATCGAATTTATATAATAAAACTTATAAAATAAAATACATAAAAATGAGCAAAATAAAAAAATATTCTAATTTTAAATAAATTTAATTTTTTAAATTTAAGAATTAAAATCTATTTTAAAAATTAAAATCTATTTTATTTAATAAAATATTTTATTTTTTAATTTTAATTCAATTTTAAAATATCTTCCTATAACTTTTCTAATTACTTATGAGTTTGATAACCTGAAATTCTTGATAAGTTAGTACCAAAAAAAAAGGGACAGGATATAACAATTCAAATATATGTCCACAACTTTCTAATCCAAGGAAAGAACTTGAAATTCATCCAACAGTAGCAACATCCAGACCAGCATCCACTAGCCAGCAGCAACATCCAGACCAGCAGCATCCAACAACTAGCAGCCACACTAGCCAGTTACGATGAATTTTCCAATTTTTAACATTATATATTTTTAATCAAACCATTTTTCATAGCATCTGTTGGCAATAGTATTAAAAAATAACAAATTGTGAAACTAATATTCTCAAAATATATATATATGCATACATACATATATATATATATTAAAATTAATTATTTAAAATTTTAATTTATTTAATTAAACAGAGAATATTAAGGAAAAATTTTTATTAAATTTTTTTCAATAAAAGTAAAATTTATACATTTATAAATTACAATCACAATTTTAAAATATATTTTTAAAATTTTATAAAACAAAACTTGATATGATATGACACTTCTCGAAATTCTTGCTATGTTTCAGAGGAACCACTCTAGATTATCTCGCCGCTAACTATACATAAAAAGACAATCAATTATAGGGGTAAGTAATTAAAAATTGTTTAGTAAGAATCTAAAATTCTAATAGATACATATTCAACTTAATACATTTACTATAATAACACTTTTACCACATAAATAGTAAATTTTATAAAAATTTCGATAAGAGTTCATATATATATATATATATATATATATATATATATTACACTACCTATAAAGGAAACTAAAACACTCCCAATATCATTCAGTGACGACTTACTACTGCTTTTTCAATAAATATCAATACTACTACATATCGTCTTTTAGTAAGCAGAAGCATTCTGTTACACATTTACTTTTCTCACTGTTTTCTATTCTATTTTTATATTATTCTATTCTATTTATTCTGTTTTCTCAATCTAAAGTTTAGATTCTATTTTTGTATTCTATTTTATATTCTAACAGTAAAGTATACATACTAAACTATATAACACACGTAAGCATGTAAATAAAATAATTTAGTACATTTCACTTATTCTGTTCTGATTCTAATTATGATCTATTTTATTCTGAATCAGTCATAATTAGGGGAACTTGGAATTGTGGCCATAATTTTGACACAATTTTCATCTTACACACCCACAAATAAATTATGTTTGGATTATATAAATTTTATATTATTATGTTACCCCGACCACCACATCGGTGCCATGTCTTCTTGTATATGGCCAATGCAACTAATTCTATTCTGAGCTAGCATTATCGCACAGCTATATGAAGAAATCTTATTATCGACAGTTATCCTAATTATACAATTTTTTTTTCATAACTATTATTACCACTTTACCATTAATTATTCTCAAAGGTATTTCGATAATTTAATACTAGCCATAATAACCATATATAATACATTTTCATAATTTTCTTACCAACATTAAAAGGAATTTATATGCATTACTAAATTACACAAACACAAATGCATGTACCCATAATCAATAACTATAATAAAATAATAATAGCTATTAATATATATATATATATATTAATATATCCATATATACTATATTATAATGACATACCATGTACTATGATTAAAACATACAACGCCATAAAAATATTTTAAAATACCTCGGTATTGCAATAGATGTTAACGGAATATATTACACATTTCAATACAATCCCTTTTATTTCCGATAACCGATCAAAATTATCCCAACACTTTTAATTTTTATAAACATACTCATTCTCCATCAATAGAATTTAATTCAGTATATTTCATAACTATATTTATAAATTAATATATTCATCGAAACATAATACAATAGAACTTATATGATTATTCACACTCTCTAATAGCTGAATTTTCAATTATATTATTTTTTTCAATGTCTTCTATTTTTTTTTATTCACCCAAGTCAAATTCTACCCATTTTAATGTTTTACAATGCATTTATAAATATATATAAACATATTATAAAACAACATTTAAGGTTATCCAAATAGTAATCAAAATTATCATTTTACCCTTTCTCCATTTATCTTCCATTTTAACTAATCAAATCAAGTACAGTCAACTCCGTTCTTTCACCATGCTATTATTAACACATAATCCTTTCAAAAATCAGCATACAAGGCCTCAATAAATAGTATCTTAAATTTTTAATTTTTTTCTTTTTTTCATTTTTCTTCTAATTTACACATCCAAATCAATTTCTATCTATTTTCTTTATTTCCTAACATATTTATACACATTTAAACATATGAAAACACATCCAAATCAGCATTTAAGTGCTCTATAAATAGCAGTCGAATATGTCCTAATATACATAAACTAAATTTTTTCTCTTTACACAATTTTGTTCACTCCAATTTACTTCTCAAATATTAAATTTTATAAATTATGCATCAATTCTACAAAACTCTCAAATTAACAAATGAAGATTTAGGGTTCTTACTTCAAATCCAAAATTAATGGCAATTATACCAAATTCAAGTTAAAAACACCTAAATTATCATTTAAAATTATAACACTGCCATCAAAATAACTTTTCAACAAATTCATAAAGTGAAACTTAATAAAATTAAGAATTTTTACTATTAAATGAAAATTCTTGATGTATAGAATAATTATTTTTTTTCTACAATAATGCGTTTAATTGGACAGATTGTGAGATTTTACTTAATTTTTTTCAAGAA
Organism: Khaya senegalensis; assembly: GCA_032402905.1. NCBI lineage: Eukaryota > Viridiplantae > Streptophyta > Magnoliopsida > Sapindales > Meliaceae > Khaya > Khaya senegalensis. The sequence continues at coordinate 2,148,407 of CP135550.1, read as the reverse complement.
AATAAAAGAATTTGAAAGAGAAGGGAGAGAGTGATTCACAGCAGGAGAGAGAAGAAGGTAGATGAATTGTTCCAATTTTGAAAAGTCAAAAAGTCTTATCCAACTTAATATTTTTTAAAATTATACTATTATCCATAATTTTTTAAATTTTACATTTAACTCCTAAGAAAATTATGAGGCTACCCAAGTTATTTTCAAATTTTTTTTACTTTAGTCCATCAGTTTTAATCCTACTTTTTTCTTCAAATTTCTTGTGAAAAGATTATTTTACCCCTAATAAAGAAAATTGGTAATTTTAGTCCTTTTTCATCATTTTTAGGGAAATTTACATCCAAATTCGATTTCGCTTTTTTTTTATATTTTATTTACAATATTTACAAGAGTTCTGGGTGATCAGAATCTGGTGGAGTCCTTCCGACCCTTAGCGTAATGACTATTTTGTCATTTTTAGTAAAATTATTTTTTTGTTCAAAATAGTAATTTTGGCATTTTTAAAGTTATAAAATCTATCTTTCCTTCTAACACATTCTATTATACTAATCTACATTCTCAACATCTAGCTTAATCAATCAAAATTTTATCGAAATGATGATTTTGCTATTTCTTTTTAATAGTACATGTTTTCATTAAATTTCCTCCAAACACATTCTAAAGTTTCTCTTTTATATTTCTCTACTCCAATACTGTTACTATATTCACTTCATTATGAATATAATAGCAAATTTAAGTAATACATAAATTTAAAGATGTTACACAGATACAGAGTATTGAAATATTTGGACAGAAAATTTGCAAGTGGATTTGAACCGAAATCTACAAATCTATGGAATCTTAGCACGTATAAGTGTGATTAACAAGACATTTCGAATTTAGAGTCGGGACTAAATTATCACAAATAATATTAGTTTATTGACTCTATTAATTTCAGAATAAAGCCACCAGAGATCCCTCAAACATATCTCGGAGTTGATGCATTTCAAATGGATGTTGTCTCCAACGTCAGAATCCCATATTGCGAAAAAAAAATCCATGAATGTACATGTGCTGGAGTATAGTGTGTGTTTGCAAGTCATCCAGCTGTACAATGAAACAGTCGTGGGACCTAGGTGCAACAATATCAAGTAAACACGTTGCTCTTAAACAGTATCCAAACATAGATTCGAGTTCAATAATTCCATGTATTAACTATTAGTTATTTTCAAAGTTTGTAGTAAAATTTGACCTTTCTATTAGGTTTTTCGCTGATCCTCAATCCACTCCTAGCTTCCATAACTTCATATAAGACTGTTAATAACACTTAATGTTCTGCATATCGTGGTAGAAATACCTCTCTGTCCATATGTATTTGAACACTATATCCTCTCTCTCTCCTCTCTCTCTCTCAACGTATATTGGAGCGGAAAAACACCCTCCCTCTTGTGCTATCTACATAGACACAGACACATAACACAAATACAAACATGCCCAAGAGTCGAAGCTTTTGGTTTACTGATAGCTAGGATGACGGTGATTTATTTGCTTTTGCTTTCTACCCCTGGTATGTCTATTCATATGTGCCAAAACAGCACCTAAGGTTTACCACTTATTAGCTGTGATTGATTCAACATATTGTTAGCATTCAATGCTTTATCTAACAATGGCAAAGTGTCTCACTGAAGAGTTCCACAATTTAACTTCTAGCATTTCAGAAGTGACATTGAACTTGCAAAATTTTCCCTTACATCCATAAAGTTTAATAAAAAGGGAAAAATTGCATTGGCCTCCATTGAGGTTTTGGTTAAATTACAGGGACACCCACTTGGCTCAAGGGATGCCTATAAAACGTTCCCTAAAAGCAATATTCGATCAGATCATACAGTAATTATAAGTTGAGAACTAGGGTTACTACTGTGCATGGTGTGAACTTCACTATCCGCATTCGCATTCACTGCGGCTGCTTTGCCAGCAGCGTCTTCATTATCCGTGACATTAACACGAGACAGATACCTGAGAAAGTTTCAAACTTACAAACAGAAACATGTCAAATATACTTATTCCTTCTGTGTTGGCAAATGAGGGATAGTCATTGATTCAAATTCTGTAGGAATGCCAAGTGTATCGGATAAAATATGGATATAAATTGTCAGATTCATTTTATATTATTTTGTTATAAAAACGAACACAAGTCATGGTAACATTTACGTATTATTCGCGAAACACCCTTTAGTCTGGCGGTGGCCACTGCCGTGCCAGCAGGGTTCTAGTTAGGACTTGTTCTATTTAATCACAATTATGTATTCGTTTCAAATAATGTCATTTACAAAATTAATTAGTAAAATATCCTAAGTCCCCAATTTTTTCTTTTTTGTTTTTTAATGTTACAGTGTTCTATTAACGAGACTAATATAAATTATATTCGCATTTATTTCACTGTAAATTTTCAGAAGAAACTATAAAATTGAAAAATTCTTTTTATTTTCTTGTTACAATGAAAGGGGAACATGATGGGACTTTTTACAAGTTGAACAAACAAAACACAATCCAAACTTCTAGAAAACTGATTATTTAAACTTTTAAATTGGAAAACTTTCAATCACAGGATCTCCATGTCCTTCTCCTATGATTCAGGAAGAGCTTCCATGGAATTAGTGATTTGCAAGATTTGGTCTTCAATAATTACTATTCTTCTAAAATTAATCTATTAAATGATTAACATTTCATTCCAATCTTTTTACTTGATTTTTCTATATTATCTAAGAAATTTATATGAGATTCTCGCAAAATATTTTTTTCAGATTCATGAATCTGGTTTTTTCTCTTACAATGTGTTCCATTTTGTTTTTCGCTTTTTTTCTTTGAATTAATTAAATTATATAAAGTAGTTCAATTATGAAGGAAATAATGACAATATATTATCTTGAATCTGTTGAATATTTTAAAAGGTCGAATCCAGCCCCATCGTTCATTGTTTGCAAATTTTTTAATATAGCTTGATCTAATCTTATAATAATATATGATTCATTTGAATATTCGGTTAGCGTATTTAGGCAATAATTCAATCCATTTTGATAAAATTAATTAAATATAATTTAATCAATATTCAGCTTCTCAGATTGAAAAAACTTGAATAAAGTTGGATCGATTGATTTAATTTTAGTGCTATAGAAATTGCATAATTATAATCTTCTACTATTGCAACAATCGATATAATTTGCTCTTAAGATTCAACAAGATACAAACAAAAGCAAAAACACTTTTTCTCAACAACAAAATATCCCAAATCAAACTGAGCCAGCAGACTTTATTCTTTTCGTGAACACAACAACGTATCCAAATCAACCTGATTATTTTCTTCCAAGCATATCCTGGGGAGACACCGCTTTATTGTTATGAGCACTTGCTGAAGAATTTCGACCCCTGCCCGATCCTCCCAACGAACAATCTTCAACACGTTTATTCAAATTCTTCTTAGGGCTTGTTCCTGCACTTACTGGAACTTTGGAACTTGATGAAGGACTTGTATTCGTTTTACGAGACAAAACTTTTTGGGGATTCAGTTCTTCCAAATTCTTCTTAGGGCTTGTTCCTGCAGTTACTGGAACTTTGGAACTTGATGAAGGACTTGCATTCGTTTTACGAGACAAAACTTTTTGGGGATTCAGTTCTTCCAAATTCTTCTTAGGGCTTGTTCCTGCACTTACTGGAACTTCGGAACTTGATGAAGGACTTGTATTCGTTTTACGAGACAAAACTTTTTGGGGATTCAGTTCTTCTTTGGAAGCTGAAGGCTGTCCTTGAGCAGAAGGTTTTGCTGATGAGGAAGAGCCAGGGAATTTGAACATCCTCTCCTGTCAAGAATCTAACTTTCAGGTTTTTCTTTCTTCTTTCTATTGTTGATGTATGCAGGAAACCCATGGTCATTTATATAAGAAAATCACAAGCTGTATGTTATTTCCCATTTGTCATGCATATTCAAGAAAAGTTGACAAATTGATCAATCGATGTAATCATTTGCTTGTAATTTGTATTTACGTATCCAAAGCTAGCTTATTATTGGTTACATAATGTGCAACCTGGAAGTTGATATTAATCTCTACCTAATGGATTTGACATTCTCATCTCACACCGACTTAATATTTATTTTTTTTTTTTTATTGATCATATTTTCGTGATTAATAATACTAAAAATATTATATTATTATTATTATATGCAGTTCATATAATTTATTTTAATTTTACTCATGTGATAATATAAAATAAGTAACAATAATATAACATTATCAAATTACGTGGCAGTACTTATTGGGGATGCTTGATTTTATCACGCGAAAATTATTTACATCTCCATGAGTACTTAGTATTTCAGATTTATATTTTAAATTTTATTTGAAAAGAATAGAGACATTAATTTATATCAGAATGACTGTGCAACTGTAAATTTCCAAAATTCTCGTTTCAGCAATAAGTATGGCAATGCGAATTAGAGGTACTTTCTCCCATAAAATAATTAGTCCGTATATGAAAGAAAGAAGTCAAAGCAAAAATGATTCGACAATTTTTCAATGTTTGGTGGTTAATTAATTAATTAATTATAAATATATATATATATATATATGTTGTCTCAAAGTAATAGTTAGGAACAAATGGCATTCAATGTCTATTTATTTATTTTTATTGACATCTATCTTCAATAAAAATTACGCTTCGATGAATTCTAATTTGTACGTATGTACATTGTCAATCTCTAAAAATTTAAAAATTGTAATTATTATTAATTAAAAGAATATTGTATGGCACGGCACACTTCTAATATAAATATATATATATATATATATTGTCTTAGAGTGATAACCATATACAAACGACATTTAATGTCTATTTATTTATTTTTATTAGTATCTATCTTTAATAAAAACTACACTTCGATGAATTTTAATTTGTACATATGTTGTCCATCTCTGAAAATTTAAAAGTTGTAATTATTGTTAACTAAAAGAATCTTGAATGGCACAGCATACTTCTAGTTATATATATATATATATATATTGTCTCAGAATGATAGCCAGAAACAAACGGCATTCAATGTCTATTTATTTATATTCATTGGCATATATCTTCAATGAAAACCTTGCGTCGATGAATTCTAATTTGTATGTACGTACATTGTCCATCTCTAAAAATTTAAAAATTATAATTATTGTTAACTAAAAGAATCTTGAATGGTAAATTCTAATTTGTATGTATGTACATTGTCCATTTCTGAAAATTTAAAAATTATAATTATTATTAACTAAAAGAATCTTGAATGGCACGGCACACTTCTAATTTTATATATATATATATATATATATTGTCTCAAAATAATAGCCAGAAACAAACGGCATTCAATATCTATTTATTATTTTTATTGGCATATATCTTCAATGAAAACTATGTGTCGGTGAATTCTAATTTGTATGTATGTACATTGTCCATCTCTGAAAATTTAAAAATTATAATTATTATTAATTAAAAGAATCTTGAATGGCACGGCACACTTCTAGTTTTATATATATATATATAATTATCTTAGTGTAATAGATAGCAATAAGTGACATTCAATATCTATTTATTTATTTTTATTGGCATCTATCTTCAATAAAAACTACCATTCGATGAATTCTAATTTGTTTATATCTGCATGTTTGCTTTTGTCCGTCTCTAAAGTGTCAATGTGTTCTTTGAATTGACTATTCAAATTATATATATAAAGGAATCTTACATCCAGATAGCTACCTACCAGTTTCCGGATATTCCCAAATCACAAACTGGCACCATATTAAGCATGTATATATACAACTACCAGGAGATATATATATATATATATATATATTTATCACACTTGGGTTTTGTTATAAATTTCAAACTGATATCATTAATCGATACCTTCATCAGAAGCAAATATTTAAGGGGATTATACAAATTAAAATATTTGTGTTTAAGAAACAATACCTAATAATATACTGGGTGAAATTGGGGTGTGTGTTTAAGTTGACCAACATATTGAGTGAGATACCGATGCGTGTTTCCTATTTCTAACCTGTACATGTGAACATTGGCGTGTGGAGTTAAGGTCACATAGTCGCATAGTGGTATCACCCATCAGGACTAGTGGCTACTGAAATGTACAGCTTCTGTAAGACCTACGTTTCATAACAATGAAATAGTAGCAACAGCACACGAACTCAATAACACTAAACAGGTGCTATCAAAGATAATTTCCTCTGATGAGTCACTACAAAGTAACATCATAAATTTATCAAATCATTCACTCAACACCAGTTGTGGCCGAGCAGCGATTAAAGGGACGGATTATGAAAATAGCTTGTGGTTGATAAACTATTGACAGCACCTTCATCACGGTGGCTAAAATTTGTTGACATCTCAAATTTACCAAATCTAAAACTGCTTGTTGGAAGATTGTGAAAATATGAAATAGTTGCAGCCAAATTGTAAAAGCTTCGCTGTCTTTACTTCTCTAAACAATAAAAAGTCAATCTTTATGTTTCTCTAAGTAACTTCCAACTGGAACCAGAAGCTCTAGATTTGATATATTGATATATAAAAAGCATACGGAAACTTCTCCACCTAAACAAAAGACACAAACTTTATGATTACTTTTAATTTAAATTGAAAGCCATCCATTAAACACTTTCCACAATAACTATAATATGGACCATAATTTCAACAAATTGATCAAATTACAGAATCAAAGCTTAAAGCTATAGCTTGCATAGACCATTACTTGAAATTTCACAATTTGCTACTTTAAAACTGAACGCTTACATTACAGGGAAGCTTGTTAACGATTTGTGAAAGCCGTTGTGGACCGGCGTTTTGAGGGACATAAATGGGAGCTCCTAAAGGACTCCCTTCTGGGCCCGTTAACGTATACAACACGTTGTTTGTCGTCTCCGTTTCTGTCTCCATTTTGCTTTTGCTTTTCCCTCTTTTGGGTCTCCTCGATTCTAGTTTCTATAATGGAGACACTGGTTCATGTGCTTGTAAATCTAAAACTAATAAGTCTCCAGCTAGAATTATTTTTTAATTTAGTTTTTGCTTTAAATATTCTTTCTGTATACATTTTTTCAATTATCTGGAATTTCACCTTTTTTTAAAAAATATTTTTCTATATTAGATGGTTGTATATTTGGATTATTACTACCTTTTTCTATTTCAGTCTTTTTTCTGGTTTATTTCTTCCTCTCCCAATAAAATTTTATTTTCTATATAATGTATTTCTGCTCATTCTAATTTTAAAAAATTTAATTTAGTAATTAATATATTCTCTAAATCATTATCTATATAGTTTATATTACTACAAAGATCTTTAAAAATTTTATTGTCTTAGTGATCATTGGGATTATTTAATATTAATTCTATTATTTAATTTCTATTTAGATATTAATTACAAAAATAAATTTGAAGAAAACTGATTTTTCAAAACTTTTTAAAGCTATTATTAAAATTATGACAAATGAAAACACATTAAAAACTCTTGATCAAGCCTAAAAGCCTCTGTAGAAATAAAATATGGCAAACAGTCCAACCTGAGTTGTATTTCTATATAACATTTTTTTTTCTAATTCAAATTTTGACAAATCTAATTTACTAATTAATATATTATCTACATCATTATCTGTATAGTTTACATTATTACAAAGATCTTCAAAATTTTCTTGTCTAAGTAATTATTGAGATTGTTAAATGTTAATTCTGTTATTTGATTTCAATTAATTTCTAATTTTTTTGTTTATCTATATTTGTTTCTATATAAGCCATATTAATTTCTATATCTTCATTTTTTTCTATTTCTAGATTACTTATTTTCCTATAATTATTAAAACTTTGAGAAGCTTTATTATTTCTATTAACATATATGTAACTTGTTTTTGAAATTTCTAACATCTTATTATTGTTTAAATCGGTAATGTCCATTCTAATTCATTTATTTCACTAGCTTCTAATTTTTAAGGAGTTAGCATGTCTACATATTGACTTTCAAAACAATCTACAATATTTTTACTTTCAAATCTAAAATTCTTATGCATTTATTATAAAGTTTTCCTAAAAAGGAAATATTTTGACTCTTAAATTTTTATATTCTGCACAAATCTTATAACCTTTTGTTTGTACGCTAAGCTTTATATATTTACAAAATTCATTTATTTCTGTATTTGGAACACATTCTACTACTGCTACTTTATGTATAAGGTCTATTTCTGCACTTACTATTTGAGCTCATTCATAATCATAAAATCTATTTTCGTATAGGTACAAATATGCTTTAGTGTTTAATCATTCTCTAGCTTGACTTAATTTTCCTATTACTGTTACTCCCATGTGTATATCTGTAAATTTTTATCTTTGTAAATATTCTTTTTCAGTTTTACTTATTAGTTTATGTCTATTATTAACTATTGCTAATTTTAGTTCATCTTTAAAAACATATAAATGACTATTCATTTTTTCAAGAATTCCTTTTTTATATAATTTTGTTTTTAATTTTATCAAATTCTTTTTCTAAGAAAATATTTGCATCTTCTTCATCTATTTTGTCTTTTGTTCTTTCTATTACTTCTTTTCCTTTATTGGAGAATGATAATGATGTTTTAATTTTTTCAACTAATGTAGTGTCTACACTAGATTTTCTTATTAGATCCATTATTATTATTTTTAATATTAATTTTGGTCCTAGGATTTCTCTTGCTCTTGAAATTTTATTATTTGCTTTTGACTTTTATATGCCTAATAATAGTTTATCTAATTCTTTGTGAATATTGTCTAATAAATTATAGATTTTTTAATTTTTGACTTTGTCTTTTAACAAATTTGATTCTACTCTATCTATTCTAGGTTTTATTTTCTTTATAAAAGATTGAGCTTATATGTTTTTTCTTAAGTTATCACCTTGGCTAGGGTAGACACTTAAAATTACTAGTAAGTTTAGTTATATTAAAAAAAAAAAAAAATCATCAAACTATTAAATTATATAAAATTTATTTCAAATGTTAGTTTATGAAATCAATTTACAAATATTGGTTTCTCAAGTCATGGTTTGACTCACCGGTATTGTTACGAGTAGCCACGTGATGATAATTGTAACATCCTTGTATTACTTTTAATAGGTGAACTTTACAATAATATTATTCATTATACTAGCCTCACCTAACGCCCTATCACAAATATGGCTTTTACAAAGGTTTGTCTATAAATCACTTTCTATAATACTACAACAATATTAATAAAGAATGCTTACAAGACAAAATATTTTAAATATTTATGCCTTAAAGGTCATCTTAACAAATTATAATCATAAGCATACCAAACAAAAATAAAGAATTAACTCACAAGTTTTTTGTAATATTAACTCATTTATATGGTGAACTAACATTTTAATAGCTCAAAACAATTTAAAATAATTTATTGAACTCAAATATGCAATTCAAAATAATTTTTTAATAAATTAAATATTATAACTATTTACTCACAGTTTGTGGGAGGGTGTACACTCCCTCACTAGTCTTTGCGTTAACGTAGGTTTCCTCCTAATGTACTAGTGCCTAAAGAATACATGTTTATTTCTATTAAAATGTAAACTTCACTAAATACTCATCTACCTCAATACATAATATACATGTATGATAAATATAAATCTCGATGTTGACATATAAATTATGGTTGAAGTCTATATATAATTATTTATAGAAAATAGTAAGACTTTCTAACCCATAAAACCAAGTAAGATTCTTAAACTTGCTTCAAAAAGCAAGTTCTTTATTTGGAATAAGATTTAAGGGTAAAAAAAGTGTTTGAGAAATAGAAAGGAAGTTTTAAAAATCTATTTTGAAGCTTATTAAAACTTTTAGTCAAAATTGATATTTAAGGATATTTTGGTAATTTCAAAAAGGATAAAGTTAAATTTTCAAAAAGTTTTCCCTTTAAAAAATAAATTAGACTCCTTAAAATTTTTAATGTTTTTTGAATCACTTAATTTGGAGGTCATTTAGGAGTTCAAATGTGGTTCGCAAAATAAGAAGATAAATTACTCAATACTACAGCTCTAAGTTACTTTATGAAATTTGAAAAACAGAAACTCCAGGGCTACAGCAGTAGGGTGTGACACCCATTCAAATTTTTGTATGGTAAAAAATAACGAGAAATAAAAAAATAAGAAATATATACTTTTGACATAACAAATGAAGTTCGAATTAATCCTAAAAAAGTATTCGTTAGAAAAAATTTTAAGAGTACTACAACTTTATCATTAATAAGATTTATTGAAAAATATTTTATCTTTCATAAAATAAGAAAAATTATAAGAAGGTTAAAATTTGTGAAATTTGTTTCATCATCAATCACACCAAATTTAGCCTTGATTAAATTAGTTTGAAATCACACATTAAACCTAGTTTCTAAACATGAAATACAATCATTCTAAATTAAAATGAAGTCTCAAAACACATCACAAATAGAAATCCAACTCAACATTAACCAAAAACCCACTTGAATATAATATTAAAATTTCTTGTTATTTAACTAATTTTTATATAATAAAATTCCATAGCAAGTTTTTCTTATTCTCGTACGACTTATAATCATCTTTCAACATCAAGATCAAATTCAAATTCAAAGACTAAACTATAATATATAATTACCCATTTTAACATTCAAGCTAAAATAACTAAATAAAACAAATTTAAAACTTTAGAATAATTAGAAATCTTACCAAAACTCAATAGAAACTCTATAAATTTATGATGAATTGTTGAATTGAACTTGTCCAATTTAAGGTTTGAAACACTAACTAAATTTCTAGAGAGAGATTGAAACCTTTGAAGAAAAAAGACGGATAAGTGAAGAGAATATGAGAGAAATTTAATTCGAGTGAGAAATGGAGAAGAATTGGAGGACAAAGACTAAAGTGTGAGTAAGGGAGAGATGAGAAAAGAAAGAAAATGGAGGGGGAAAGGGATGGATGCCAAAATGGGTGGAGAAAGAAAAATAAATTGATTTTTAAAGCCTTTAGAGCCATTTGATGAAAATACCCTATTCCTGTTTACAATTTAAAAAAAAAAAACTATTTGCTAATTCAATAAATAAAGCAAAAATAATAAATAAAGAAAATTTCAACTTATTGAAAATAAATAATTAGTCTTAATAATATGTCAACTAATTATAATATGTGCACATGTATAAAAATGTAATCTAAGTATAAAAAGACTAAATTACTCTTAGGGTTTAAAGGATAGGTTTTATACTTTTTGTACTAAATTCTTCTATCCTTAATCCAATAGGAAGGACGTTTGGCATTTCTTGTTTTAATTCTAATAAAATTTCTTTTAAAATTTTATTATTCATTCACCAACTATTGATTTTATTATATTTAATTGTTATTGGAGATTAATTTATGTTTGTTTAATTCTTTCAACTTTTATATCAAATGTTTCTACTAGTTGTTGTATTTGTAGTTGTAACGATTTCAAATTCAAAAGAATTTAAAGTGTAATCTTTCTTAATTTACTAAACATAAATTGTGCAGAAATATTAAAATTTAACTTATATGCCTTTATAAACATTCCTTAATCACAAAATGTTTATTATGGAAGGACTCATAGAACTTAGGAAAAGTGAAAGTTTTAAATTCTATGAACCATGGAACAATAAAAGTTTTGCTAAATCCATTTATTATGTATATACATAACCTTCAAATATTTGGAATCACAATAAAGTAAATGAGTTTTAAACTCAATAAATATAGTAATTTTTTATATACATAAAATACATATATACTTATGTATAATGCATGCACATGATATATCATGAGATGAAACTATGTTTATTTCAAAAATTTTATAATACTTGAACACTTTAAAAGTTTCTTTTAAAATTTTTTAGAAATATCTACCTTAAATTACCATTTAGTAAGATTTCACATATCACTTATTACTGAATGAACCAATGTCATATATCAATGACATACCATATAAGGGAAAGTATAAATGAGGTATAAATTTTAAAAATAATAAATACTCATACCTGAAGGTAAGAGCCACATCCTTATCTTGATCATCAGTAAGTTATTCTACATGCACAAATACTTCTTCATTATTAAGATATGCTCTAGAAACCAGTTGTGTTATCAATTTCAGAAATATTTTGTTTTGTATATACATTGATTTATTAATGAAGAAAAAAGTTCTTTATTCACAAATATAAACTATTTCCTTTATTTAGTCATGCATTAAAAAAAAAAAGAATATTTGTGAATTATCATGATAATTCATTTAACTGTTAAATAAAATTATTAAAGTTATTTTCTAAAAAGGTAATATCGATTGAGCAGCGATATTATAGTAAACATACAAAATATCTCTGGCGAATATCATGAGATAATATTAGTGTAAGTAATGTAAAAATCACGTTATTAGGACATCGGTATAGATTAAATAGTTAAAAAATTATTTTCAAATATAACTACATACCGATAAATCGTACGATAATGACTGAATTTATATTTGTATATGTTACCTCAAAATATAGGATCAAAATTTTCGCTAACTTGATCTGAATTTAGATTCCTAAATAAATATCGATAAATGACTGAAATAGTAAATCATTGGCCAATATAATTAAATATCATACGAAAAAATTCGTGATGACGAATTCAATGCATATTGATCGATAGTTTGTATTTATATCGGTATAGGATTTTAACATACTATGAACTTTTGCTTGATTAAAATTGGACAATAGAAAGATTTGACATACATGGTATGTACAATTGAAATAAAATTTGATAAAGTATTACTTTATTGTAGTTTAAGGATTATGACATATTGTTAAATGTTAACTATAATTGTTAAACTTTTGAATTTTTTGAAACTCAAAAACTTTTGACATATATTTAATCAATAATGGGGTAGCAAAAAAAAAAGCACGTGCTTTTCATGAGGCCTAAAGTGCAAAGCATTTTTTTTTTCACTTCCATTGATTAATCTACTTCCATCCAAAAAATAAAAAGGTTGGCGGAGGCATATGATCATTCTTCTATTTAAATGCTTTTTGATATGTGCTCTTTTGCATCTAGGTGGTAATTTTAGGGATTGAACCCCAGACCCTGAAAGTCTACGCTTTTAAATTTTGTTAGTACATTGAATGATGCTTCTTGCAAATCCATATTTTATTTTTGTTTAAAAATATAGACTTTAAAGGTCTAAGGTTCAAATTCTAAAGCCTACCGCCTACCTACAAAAGAGCACATATCAAAAAGCATCTAAATAGAAGAATGATCACATGCCTCCGTGAACCTTCTTATTTTTTGGATAGAGGTAGATTAATCAATGGAAGTGAAAAAAAAAAAAATGCTTTGCACTTTAGGCCTCATGAAAAGCATGTGTTTTTTTTTGCTACCCCGCTCTTGAAGATTCTTGGATCTTTAAACTATTTTCTTGGAATTGAAATTAAGAGAAATAAGGAAGGAACACATCTCAGCCAAGAGAAATACATCTCAAATGTGCTTAGGAAGACTAAGATAAAGAATTGTGACTCAAATGCAATACCTATGAATACAAGTATAAAGTTGTCAAAGGTGGATGGAGTCAATTTTAGTGATAAAATCTTATATAGAAGTGTAATTAGGGCATTACGATATGCCACAATTATAAAGCCTAAGATCATCTTTAGTGTCAATAAATTAAATTAGTTCTTAGAGAATCATGAATTGTCACATTGAAAGCATGTAAAGGAATTCTAAGATATTTGCAAAGGACATTAGATTTTGGACTTTACTTTGTAAGTAAAGGAAATTAAGTTTAATTGACTTGTCATATGCAAGCTAAGCAAGGGATCTTAATGATAGAAAATTTGTCACTGATTATGCAATATTCCTTTGTGGAAACCTAGTGTCTTGATGCTCTTAAAATTAAAAAGTTGTGACCAAGTCAAGCACAAAGGCAAAATTTAGAGCCTTGGCATAAAATAGTGCTAAGTTTACTTGGTTGAAGTCACTCCTCTTAGAGTAAAATTTGAAGGTTAATCATATACCAATTATATGGTGTGATAATTAGGGAGCAAGTGTATTGGCTTTGAATCTTATCTTTCATAACATTATAAAGCACAGCAAAACATGTGTACTATATAAGAGAGAATGCTGTAAAATAGGAATTAGAAATCAAGTATGTTCTAATAGTACATTAGGTTAATGATATTGCATAATCAGTGACATTTTCTATCATTAAGATCCACAAAGGAATATTAGACAAAACAAAGATGCAAGGCTGGTACATTGTGATAGAAAACAAAGGAATGAATTTGTAGTAGAGTTTGTTACTATACAATAGGCTAAAAAGGAGCTAATATTGAAAACAAATAAGAGTTTATTTTTGTACAATTCTTAACTGTAATGTTGTATATATCCTTAGCACACAAAATTCTTTTTTAGTCTTAGGGAAACTTTTAACTCTTTTCCTAACTTGTATATGTACAATTGTAAAAGGCATTGTAATTATTCATTTTCAATCAATATAACATCATCACAATTACAAGCTTACTGCTAAAAAAAGCTTTCAAAAATCTTTTAGTGTTAACTATCCCATCAAAATTCTTTTACTACAACCTATACTCAAGTAACTCAAAATTACTTAAAAAAATACATCCATATGTCATACGCCAAGTGAAGGAAAAACTTATAGTAAAAAGAGTTGTTAGAAAGATGATTGAAGGTTAAGAGAAGAAGACGAACATTTGAGTGGTTGCTAGTTAAGAAACATTTTGGGATTCTCTTCGGAAATTTTCCTAAGGTTTTTCTAAGGTTTTAACAACAAATAACAAGAAAGAACAAAATATCAAATTAGAGCTATTTGTTTTTTGTACTGTGATAATGTATAGAAGTGAAAATTTCTGTTTAACCTTATTTTGAACCTCCTTCACTTTAATGACTATCTTCAATTCATTTCCATTAAAACAATCACTTTTATCATTTTTAGATATATTTTTTCTCCACATACTTATTTACAGTTAAAAAATAAAATTTAAAAATCAAAATCAACAATTTTTTTAAAGGAATACATAGTATATTTGCATTCTTGCAGTTATATGTAAAATATATAATAATATCACAGCATAAAAAAAAAAAAAATTCTTTTTATGTGTATGGTTATTTTTTTCATTGGCAACAGACTAACCACTGGGTTGACGTCTTGTTGCTCTTTTCATAAGTGCACATAAGTTAATTAATATAATGACTAACCAATTAATCATAAACCTTGACAAGTTGTATATTTTGATTAAATGATATAATTTAATAAACCATTGGAATAAATTTTACATATCATGTCTTTTGGATTATTAAAAATGTTGTAACATCATCATTGAAATTTGACTCCCCAAATTTGACTTCTATATTTGCACACGAGCGTAGTTCACAGGTGTGTAATGTCTTGTGGTAAATGATCAATGCATAATGCATAAATGCGTACTAATGCTAAGTGTCGTACTCCTAAACAATGTACAAATATGTACAAGTGCATAGTACTACGTTTGTAAATAATGAATAAATACACAACACCAAAGTAACACATGAGCATGTAAGTCCTCGCTCATAAACAATGCATAAGTGTACATTGCCTAAACAATTCATGAGCATGGAGTGTCGTGCTCGTGGATTAATTTTCATAAGTGTTTCATTGCACGCTTGTGAAAGCTAGATGCATTTTTATATGTTTGAAGTATAAATTGTCATATGGGATAAAATTGTTCAAAAATGATAAAAGTGTTTATTTTAGTAAAATTGAATTGAAAGTAGTCATGTACTTAAATGAGATCCAAAATAAGGTTAAAATAGAAATTTTTTATTTAGAAATGTATTTTTATTTTTTATTTTCTATTGGTCTTGTTTCTCAATCGTCCAACTTTTTCTCTTAAATATCATTCCAAAATATTTGTATCTACGAAGAATATAGAGTTCATTAATTGGATAGTAAAAATGTATAATAATTATTTTTAAAAATTATAAAAATTATTATCTTTGACAAATATTACTATCACTTGATTTATATAATCAATCATTTTGTATATTTTAATATACTTTTTAAAATGTAAATAGTACTATCTACTCAAATTTTAATCAATTTTATTTTATAAATAATACAATGTATTTTTAAAAATGTGATAAACATAATTATATATTTTTGATATATAAAACAAATCTATTAAATCTTAACATAATATGATTATTCAAATAATTAATTATGGGTTAATGATTATATGAATTACATATCTAAAATCCTAACAATAATATATCATTTTATATTAATCTAAATCTGTAATTTTGTATCGTATTTATGTTCGAATTAACAGATTGCAACTACAATTGTCATTTATATATGTGTGTGTAATAATAATAATAATAATAATAATAATAATAATAATAATAATAATTGTATATAATTTAATTATGCAACATGTGGCTTATAAGAGGCCTCACCTATAAATTAAAAAAAAATACAAATTATAAAACAAATATAAAAAAATAATTTACATAATTAAAACTCTCATTATACAATCACTAAAGGGAAGATTAACATTCTCAAAAGTCAAAACCAGCATACTACTATCAACTTTGAAGAAAATAAACAATTTTAACTTTGAAGTCTCAACAAGCTTGATCACATTTAACAAAAGAATAGTATTATACATAAATATATATATATATATATATATAATAAAAGATTTATGTATGAAAGTTAGGTGTTGTATATTGAATACAGATAAAAAAAAAAAATGTGATCAATAATTAGAGTTTATCAAGCATTTTAACTACTCTATTAGAAACACAATCATCCTATATCCTAAACATATCCAAAATTAAAAAATTTTTGTATCTTAACTTTGTATTTATAATATTATTGTTAATTAAAGTTAAAAAAAATTTGTGTTATTTTATATAGCTATAATATTTATGCTTTAATCATGATATTAGTTGGCAAAGGATTTGTATAAGCAATTATTTATTTATTTATTTAGTATACTCATTTATTAAAATTATAATATGTATGTATTTATACTTGAGATTATCAATCATAAAAAATAAATGTATACAACAAAAAATTATATTCAATTGCTATGCATAACAAAACTTTATCACATTATTATATAAAAAATGTGATATAATATAATTATTTTAAATTTTTTAAAAGTAATAAAGAAAAATATAGACTTTTTTAATTTACTATAAAATGTCTTAAGTGAAATAGATATAGCATATCAACAACAAGCATATTTTGCATTTAATAAATTTTCATTTGACTACTAACCCCTAAATTAGGGGTCTACTAAATTAGGGATACATGAATGCATATGCACTTATTCAATAAAATTCAAGAGGTAGAGATTTAAGATTAGAATTATGATCTATGCCCTTAAAGCATTTGTTGTAATAAAAAAAATTTAATAAATTTTATTTACATATATTATTGAGCGCATATATATATATATATATATAAACTCTTATTTATAAAGTAAGTAATTTATGTATTAGGCATAAGATGCTAATACAAAAAAATATAAATTACAAATTCTTTAAAAATAAAAATTATTCACATTCATTTATAAAATGGGTATTTCATAATATAATATTTTAACTATTCTATTTCAAGTAAATGATTTTTTTTAATCACTGAAATAGAGACTTTAAATAAAAAAGTTAATAAATATTTGTTATATATTAAACTGGATTATTATGAAATAAGATCTAATTAAATAAGTGTTATTATTCTTAATTTATATGAACTTTAATAAATTTGATTGATCTTAATTATGAGTAGGTAATGAACTTACATTTATAAATTATGTCTTTTGAATTATCACGAAATGAAATATATTATATAGTCAAAATATCGATAATTTAAAGATATAATTTCATGAATCATACGAACATATATTCATAATATAATATCTATATAAATGATGGTTACCCAAACTGTTTACGATACTTGATTATTTAAATTTGTGGTA
Organism: Khaya senegalensis; assembly: GCA_032402905.1. Classification (NCBI taxonomy): domain Eukaryota; kingdom Viridiplantae; phylum Streptophyta; class Magnoliopsida; order Sapindales; family Meliaceae; genus Khaya; species Khaya senegalensis. Next base: position 2,130,374 of record CP135550.1, on the reverse strand, counting down.
ATAGTTTATTTAATAAAATTATTTATTAGATAAGAATATTTATTTATAAATTTATTTATAAAGATGAAAATATTGAAAATGATCATTATAGTAATTTAATAACATAGGATAACATTTACAATGTGTATGATTTAATTATGAGCATTAAGTAGGGAACTGATCAAGTGGATATTATTAGTTTGTAATCAAATCCAAATTTAATTTAAAAGAATTTTAAATTAAATGAACTTTATTTTGTGTGTGTGTGTGTGTGTGTGTGTGTGTGATTTTTTTCAAGTGCAATTTTGGCCTTTTAGTGTAATACCTTGTGGTTAATTGAAAAAATCATATAATTATAAGATTAAATCAGATAATTATAAGATAATTGCGTTAGTTTAAATAAATATAATATTTACAATGTGGCTAATTTAATTACAAGTATTAAATTGAAGATTGGTCAAGTAGATATTATTAGTTTATAACTAAACTCAAATTTAGAATTTTAAATTAAATAGACTTTATATATATTCATATATATATTGTTTTTTTTTTTTTTTTTTTTTGTACAACTTTAGGCTTTTAGTAGAATAATTAGAAGTTATTTTAGAAGATTAGATAATCATAAAATAATTGAGTCTAAGCTTATGGGTCTGAAATTTCTTTGTTAGGTTAAGTTCAACTCATAATTTAAATTAAATGTGTAACCTATATAAAAATATTAAAAAATAAAAAGTTAAAGATTTTTTGTGCTCATAAGAGAAATGCTATTTTTATGAGAAAAACATTATGATTCACATACTAATTAAATGACACATTCACATGCGAGAGTAAAAGTTGATACTAATAAAAACGACATCAATATTTTTGACATATTTTTCTAATTCCCAATACATGTAATAAAACAAAAAAAAAAAATTCCCACTACATACCATATTGAATTAAAAAAATTATTTTTAAAATTCTCATATTCCAATAAGAGGATCATACCCATTTATACTCTTTAATTAATGAAGAAAAATTACTATCCTTAGCTCCCTTCTTTTAGCTTCTCTCTGAAAGAAGGAAGGCGAGTTTTCGTCGTCCACGGTTAAAGCTCAAAACGTATGAAATGAAATCTTTTCCACATATTTACTTCATTAATTGTAACAATGATTATGACATTAACAAATACATATATATATATATATATATACATTGTACAAATTTTTACAACAATTTTTTATTTTTAAATTAACAATAATTTTCATATATATAATTTTATAATATAATTCCCATCTTACATGAAGATTTTATTAATGGATTATTGAATTATCACATAACTAAAATACAAACTTTCTCCATAACTCATCCATCATTTATTTACTATTTTACCCAAATGAATTTATAACGTTTAGGCCCTCTTGAACACCACAGGAATTGCAGGACCATCCAGTGCCAACAATCTCTTCCCATCTTCAATCAAAATGCCTGCAAATCCACATCTCGGCCTGCAATTCGGACAAGCCATGGAGGGACACCATCCCAAATTGTAGCTACTTCCATTTCTGTCAATTCTGAAGAATCCCGGTTCCCCTCCTGTCAGAATGAATCTCCTTCCAGTTTCAGGATCAGATTCTCCAACTCTCCAAGCAGTCGACTGAATACAAGTCGTAAATGCTGAGAATGTAACAATGAAATCATTAGACTCCCTCACAATGTTTTCTTCGGCAATGAATGGTGAAAATGTGACAGGAAATAAGGTTTCCGATGATGATCCTGAAGCTTGTTCCTGCTGGCCAACGTACAACGGGCAGGAGTTGTTACGGTCAATGAGGGTTATACCGCCGCCGGTTGCGTTGTTTTCCGGCAGTATGAAGTATTTCAGACCGCGCTGAAGAGCTTGCCCGGCAGTGTCGAGGACAGGAGGGGTTTGAGCTTGAGTCATGGCCAAAACCAGATAGAAAAAGCTGAAGTATGTTATGAATCTTGCCATTGTTGATTCTCTAAAAACAAAGTATATAATGCTCTTTGGCTGCGGTGTGTAGTTATGTGTATGTGTGTGTGTGTATCTATTTATATATGTGTGTGTGTATGGCCTGTGAAAAGTCTCACTGTCTGATCCATTTAAGAATTACTTGTACCGTAAGGTTGTTAAACAGTGGCGGCCGAATTACACGGCCGGTGGTCGCAGCTCGATAGTCAAGAAGAGAAAGTTCTAATGGAGAAAATTTCAAATTGTAGCTTGGCTTGCTAGCTACCCATGCATATATGCATTCACACTGAGATATATTTATACGCTTTGAAAAGTTTACCACTTACCCTTCCATATTCCAATCCAAACTACTCAGCAACAAAAAACATTAATACTTACACCAAATTAACAAAAATATACAAAGTAAATATAAAATACAAAAGTGAATTCAATATTGAGGTTTATCTTTTTTCAAAAATAACGTGTTAGTAAGGAATAAGCCTAAAAATCTTTAGTTAGGAATAAATCAAATCCAAGTGTAATTCGTAGGTCCAAATATAATACATTTAAAAAGAAAATCTAACCAAGGATCAATGAGGGAGTGTTTTTATTAGTCCACGCGTCATAGACACAATATGAAAATTGGGGTTGAGAATGTTCCAGTATATGACGTAGCCTGAAAAACTCTAGGCAAGAATCAACCGGGAACTTGATAGGTTCGTGCAAGATATATATAGACCAAAAATTCGTACTAAGAACGAGCGATTTCCACTCCCAAATCAATTAAGAAGAAAAGTATCCCAGCATTGTACTTGAAGAAATTTGAACCACTTAGGAGAAAAAGATGAGAGACAAAACTATATGACTAAACTATGGCGCATCCATAGAGTACTTTTAGTTGATGGATTTTTAATGGATCTAAGGTTTGGTTAAAGATTGAAGTCATCGTGATTTTTAATTCTTTACCATTGGGAAATAAAGTTATTAAATGTAAGGACAAGTAATAACGTAGTGAATAATAACTATTAACTTTCAAGCAAAAATGAATATTGTCATTTAGGGGTTGGCAGTGTTAATTAGCACTTACAAATATTGATTAAGAAATATAAGTATTTATCTATATATTTTACTATTTATTTTAAAAGTGTTCATCAAATTTAGTTAGCACTAAGAGGAATTTTAAAATTAGTATATAATTATATAATAATTTGAATAATATTTATTATATTTTATAAATAACACTAAATATTTTAATAAATTTTTAAAAAATATATTTAAAAAATACTAAAATATATAATACTGAGTATTTTATCGAATTTGTCTAATATATACTAAAAATAAATAAATAAATAATACATAGATATTTATGTACTTTTAAAACACCTTTTCTTTTAACACTCCCATGCTTGACTGATGTTGTTTGCATTTTTAAAACCAAATTTCATAATTGCATTCTCTAGTTTCTGTACTAGATGTGTATTACATCTCTAATTTTTAGCATACTAGTTGAGTCACAAATAACAAGAACCACTCTAATTTTTTGTACACAAAGTGAACGAAAATTTGGTCATCTCGTGTAAAATTAGTCAAGGACTAAAATCGTTTTTCTAATGAAATAGAAAGCCTGCTTTTTGCCGTAAATTTGCTCGAGTGATAAAGATGTTGAGTTAAATCCTCTCACAAACGTGTTAATGAGCTATTATCTCTATAATTCTTGCCACAAAACGTAACATTTTTTCCATGTTTATGTAGCATTTGATTTTCACAACAATTCCAACAATTATCAAAACCATTATCAGCTTCAGATTCACAAGATAATCAAATCACTCACAATGAATATTCTCATACTGAATAGAAATATTCTATCAAATTCATTCGCGGAGGTCAGTAAAACAGCACGGAAATACATAGTTGCATAAAAACATCTAGAAAGAAACATGCACTTTCGGCATCTCTAACAGAGGATGACTCCTCTGCAAAATGAAAGTCAGTCCCGAATAGCGGTGAGAGTTCCTACACGACTGTTCAGTTCTTTGACTGTTCAGTTCTTTGAATCTTCTTCTTCGCAGAACTTGGAGTACTGATCTGCATCCATCAATGACTTCACTTCACCAGTATCATCCATCTCCACCTTTAGAATCCATCCATCCCCATACGGGCTTGAGTTGACCTAATTCACCAAATGAAACAAAATTTACCAAAAAGCAAACAGACAAGAGAAAACTTCATTATTTGAAGGGAATCTGGTGAGACTAAGGAATCTCTGCATGAAATATTTTCATAAAACGGTTAGTTGGTATCATATATAGCACTTTCATTTCCAGTAAAAACCGTTAGAAAAAGCTTCTAGAGAAGGGCAAGAAACATCAATCAGCACAGAAAAAAGTGGAATCTGAATCTGTATATTTAGGCTCTAGTAACATTATGCTAAAACTTTGATAGCAACTTATGAATGATCATTTACAGTTCAAATTATGTTATAAGCATATTACTGATCATACTTTAACAATCAATAAGATACAAACTGGCAGTCTCCTGTTTTCTATGTTAATAGTGTTGCCTTAATATGCAGCGTAAATGAAAATTGCCCAGATATACTACATGCATTCACCTCTAAAAATAGTAAGAAATTTAAAACATAGCTTAAGATCTAATGAGAACCAATGCCATCCTAATGCTATATTACATTCTTTTAAAATCAATTTGATGGCTTCTTATCAACCAAACCAGATTCTATTATCACTGTTATGATTTACAATGTTTTCTTTTCAACAGATTCCAGACATGCTAACAGCTTTTCTGCAATTTCTTGAACTTCAGAAATTGAGTTTCTGAAGAGGTATTAAACTTCAAGCCACATGGTGCCTTTCAGCTACATCATACAATTACAAGTTCAGCAATGATATAGATAGTAAGGTTGCTTTGTACTTTGGGACATAACAATGCATGGAACAAAAAGTATAAACTAGGCAGGAAATATTTCATTGTTAGTGGACAGAGAAGAAGATAATTTGAAATGAAATAATTCCCCCAAGGATGAGAAAACAGTAAGGACTCAGTGTTAGACAGAGGAGATGCAGAATGGGGAAAAGTATAAACAAAGGAGGTGAAATTGATTAAATACAGGAGAGGAAATTTTTAAATCTGAACTTCCATTTCAGTTAAGCCAAAAATTTAAAAAAAAAAAAATGCTATCTTCAGACACTAAAAGCGTAAAATTTTTAAATTCATAGGAAAGTGACAAGTCAACTGAAAACAAAGCACACATTAAGCATAAAAGACTGCAAAAAGCCCACATATTCAAACCAATAAAATCACATTTCAAAATATCCAACTGATTTCCAAATAAATATCAAACGAACTGATAAGGCAGTGGATTAGTACAAACTCACCAAAGCAGGGGAGCTGTTGAGCTCTTCATTAACCTCCACAACTTTTCCAGAAACAGGAGAATTAATGTCACTAGTAGCCTTGACACTTTCAACCGCACCAAAACTGGCACCTTGCTTTACTGTAACCCCTACATCTGGTAATTCAACATACACAACATCGCCTAAATGATCTTGAGCATGGTCAGTTATACCAATGGTTGCAGAATTACCATCAACCTTAACCCATTCATGAGAGTCAGCATATTTTAGATCCTTTATAACTGCAGAAAGATTGCAAAAGTGGAAGTCAAAACGAAAGAAAGCCCAAATATCAACAAAACCAATAAAAGACGTGCCCAAAGTGCCCAGAAAAAATAAAATAAAATAAAAAATAATAATAAACACAGATGACACTAGGATCAATGCAGTAGAGTATCTTTCTTAATGGACCCAAAAAATTTGTTCAGAAAAATAATTATTTTACCAGATAACATCATCAAAAGAGGGGGAGAAAGCATGTGCATGTCATTAACTTTTATCAGAAAGCATTCCCATTTTTCACTTGGATTTAGTAAACATGGAAAGGAATTGAAAAACTTTTGTATGGTCACTAATAATCTCAAACCATCCTAACACATGGAGCCACTTAAAGCAACTCTTCTTTCAAGTCATTTCATTTAAACTTACTAAAGAATCGGGAAAGAAAGAGAACTACATACACACAAACATACAAAAGAGTGTGCGTGCACACACATAGAGAGATATACAATTTTTGTTACAATATTCTGCCATTTTCTGCTCTTGTTTTCTTTCTTGGATGAATATTGTATGTATTTAAGCTATAAAAAAAATTCACTAAGAACATCTTTCATATAAGTGCTTCCACCCCCTCTCTTTCTCTCAAGGGTAGGATACTCGATTCCAAAATGATAAGAAAATATGCAATCTGCAAGGCCAATGCCACAATGTTGTCACAATAGGCACCATGGAAAGCCATCATTTCCAATATCACCAAACTATCAGCACCACCACAATGGTATTACCACCTTCCAGCCACCGCCATCATCTCTAGCACAACCAGGAAAAAACCAACACCATTACCACCAACAATTGCGGTTTATCTCATCACTAATCATGTTTACAACAAAAAATAATGACTCCTTTGCTATTTAAACAACAGACGATTGACAAACCAACCAAATACTGTCTTGGCTTTGCATTGATTTTTTGAGAAATAAAAAAGGAAAGAGATGAAGTCAACTACACTGAATCAATGTCTGCCTACGATCGATCTTGATATATATCGGCAACACAATTAAGAACCTGATCAGAATATCAACTCAATAGTCGCTAAGAAATAACCAAAGCTAAGAAAAAAGTCTGATTTCTAATTTTCTATAATAGAGAATCAACATATAAATCCCTGTCTGACGATCCTTTAAACCATCAGCATTAAACAAATCCAAAACTTAACCACATCGCACCAATGACAATAATAAACGGAACCCAGTTGCAGAATCAAATATCTTATCAAACAGAGCCAGAGATCAAGCATTATAGCAAAGCCATAAATAAGATCCAAATCCAATGATCACCTGTATGCACATAAAACCATCCAAACATTAAACTAGATAATAAAAATAACAACAAAGTTTAATTTACCTGAAGAAAACCCTCTGTGGAACACACAGATCCTGAGGTAAGAAGCAGCCCTTGAAGCCCACAACAACCTGGAAGCCATATTCGGCGCTTCTGTTCTCACTTCACTTACAAAACACTCCAAACACTACAAGTACAAAAGATGTTTTTCTCTTATATACGAATATATGTATATTCGAGGGCCGGTAGGGGGATGCTTGTTTGTGTCATTGTCGTTGTGAATAATTTTGGGTTGACGAATCCAAATTGCTAATATATAATTTTATCAGTCCAAAATATAAATCTTAATAAATATAAAAAGGATTAAATATCATTTAGGTCCTTATCTTTCAGTGTTTTGTTAAATAAAATATATATTTGTACTAAATTACATTATGAGTAAAGATCAACTTGAATTCATCTAAATCAAATTGTAATTATACAATAGTAAAATATTATTTCTATTTTTTATTAGAATTTTTTGTGCTTGTCATTTAAAGTAAAGAAATTTTAAGTAGAATTATGTGATTTGATAATTTTATATTTTAATAAATATATATTATTAAGAAGTTCCTAAAATTTATACAAAATATCAAATAATTATTTTATAAATAATATTTAATTATCTAAAAAATTATATATAATATGAAAATGTTAAATGTTTTGAATTTTTAATTTAAATTTTTAATTTAAATTTTTATTTTAAATATTTAACATTTATCTAATAAATAATATTTTTTTATAAATTATAAAACTATTTATCATTATGTCATCTCAATACCACATCATTTATGATAAAAATTTATAAGTATAATATTATTCTCTTATAATAAATTTATATTATACAAAATATTAAAATAAAAAAGTCAACAAATTATTATAAAATATCAAATAAGTCTTCATAATTTACAATACATAATTATAATTTATCCTCTCTATCAGCTGCAATAATATAATAACTGGGGGCTATATAAGCATATCTTGTAAAGTATTTTTATTTAAGAATATATAAAAAAGCTAGGGATCTAAATGACAAAATATAAAGAAAATTGGAAAAGAAAAATTGGTAGTGGGTCAGCGCGTCAACGAACCCACCTCGTAGGAAAGTTGGTGAGTGCTGACTCATGATTTTAGGTTTTCCCATTAGCTGCACGGTGGCATTATCGATTCTCCATAGTACCGCTCTGCCTTGACGGCACGTGGAATTAATATAGTATTAAATTCGTAATTTATGGGATAAATTTAAATTAAAAACAATTTTTCAGCTATTTAATAATTCCACTTCGATGGTTTTGGGAATGGCACGGTTGGTAACGTCAAATATATTTTTTAATGAGTTATAATATATTTTTTTATTTCATGAATTACATTGTCAAGTCAATAATAAAATAATTTAATAAATTTTAATATTTAATTAACCAATGTTACATTATTAATGTTAAGATTAGAATTAGGATTTATGTTCTTAAATGATTTTTTATAATAAATTTTTTTAATAAATTTTTTTTACATATACTATTGAACATATATCTATATATACATATATATATAAGTATAAATCTTTATTTATAAAAAATATAATTTATATATTAAACATAAATTACTAAAATAAAAAGATATAAATCATAAGTTCTTTATAAATGAAAGATTATTCGTGATCATTTATAAAAATAATTTATCTTAATCATTGAAGTAGATATTTTACATTGAAAAATTACTATATATTTGTTATACATTAAATTAAATTACTTTGAAATAAGATCTAATTAAAAAAATTATTGATCTTAATTTACATAAACTTTAATAAGTTTAATTGATTTTAATTATGAATATGTAATGAACTTTCATTCATGTATTATGTCTTTTATGTTATTAAGGAGTGAGAATTTTTATATCATCAAAACTTCAATGATTTATCCAAATTGTTTGTAGTACTTGATTATATAAATTTGTGGCTATAGTTTATTCAATCAAATTGTTTATTAGATAATAATATTTATTTGTAAATTTATTTATGAAAATATTAAAAATGATTATTAAAATAATTTAGTGACTTGGATAAATATATAATTAAATAAATATAATATTTACAATAGGCTTATTTTAATTATAAGTATTAAAGAGAAGATTAATCAAGTAGATATTACTAATTTATGACCAAACTCAAATTTAATTTTAAAATATTTTAAGTTAAATGAACTTTATTGTAAGTAAATTATTTCTTTAGAGTGCAATCTTAAGGTTTTAGTGGAATAGCCTACAATTAATTTAAAAAATTAGATAACATAAAATCATTGCATCTGAGCCTTCTAAGTTAGAGTTAGAAAATCCATGGATCTAAAGTCTTTTTACTAACTTAAGCCCAATTCATAACATAAATTAAGTATGAAATTTATATAAGCATGTTAAAAAGTAAATATTCCTAAGATTTAGAGTGAAAATAGAGAATAATAAATAAAACATTAATATTTTTAAGGTATTTTTCTGATTTTCTATACATGTAATAAAATAAGAATTTATTCTTTTACTGCATATTGTATTAAAATAAATTAAAATTTATTTTTAAAAATTTTCATATTCTAACATTTGGAGATTTAAAAATTTTACATAGTATTTTTAATTTGTGATCATAATATTAATTGTTTTTAAGAAAATTAAATTGACTTACACCTTAACCACACAATAAAATTCATAGATGATTTGAATTTTTGATTATACACACACATAAATACATACATACTGTTGTATATGTATATATAGTTTTTTCTTTATTTTACAATCTTAAAATAATGTATAATAAAAATATATATTTTTTCAATTATGTTTTCATGAGATAAAAAAAATAAAAGTACTAGAAATGTGATAAAAAAAAAAAGAAAAATATCCAATAGTTTTGTTTTTTAATTAGAATTAGAATTTAATAATTATTTTAAGATTAATTTTGAATTTGTATATTCGGAATATATTTGAAATTATATTTAAGGATGAAATAACATTTCAAAAATATCTTTTCAAAAGCAACTCCTTTCTTACTTCTCAAAAACTAATGTAGTATGTTTTAATTTTATTAAAATTGATTTAGAAAAAATTTAACAAATACCTAAAATAATTTTTCTTATTTTCAATTTTTTTCTACCGCAATCCTAGTTGGCCCTTAAAAAGAAGAGTTGTTTTATGCATCCCTTTTTTTACATGATAACATGATTTCTTTTTTCTTTTTTTCTCGTTTTAAATATGAATATTTTGAGTGAATGGCCTGTTGGGACTAATTAGACTTATTATATTTTGATATAAAAATTTGCTATAATTTAGAGGGGTCATTATTACATATTTTAATCAATGGTTTACAAAAGGATATCGTTAAATTAATTTTGAACTGTTAACTTTAATTTTTTACACTAATTTTTTAATCGTTAAATTAATATACTTTTAATAGTTAACATTAAATATAATACATGCATTAATTATAATGTATTAATTACATAAATTAAATTTAATGACAATTATTGAAAGTGTATTAATTTAATAGTTAAAAAATAATATAAAAAACTGTGTAAAGTTAAAAGGCTATCGATGATGATGTAAAATATTATGTAAAGTTTAAAGATTATCAATTCTTCTATGGTATTATAAATTCTATTACACTTCATTCCTAAAATTTGCTCCAAACAAAAGTGGAGTCTAGAGCTAATGTTCTTTTCCTTCTCACAATCTATTCATTTTGTGAGTTGACTTCTCCTATGGAGCTTGTGTAAAACTTAGATCATAATGATATCGGTATAAACTTCCCATGGAGAGAAAAACAAATCACAACTTTAATTCTCCATATCAAATTCTACTTTTATTACTTGGATTTCAAAATAAATTTGATTCACGGTCTTTATAAAATTTTTAATAGAATAACTATGTTCATTTTTCATTTTTATTTATTTGTTGATAATATTTTTTGGATTCTCTAATTTGAAATTTCAAATAATTTTTTTAAAAAATTTCGCCATTCTTTTAGAATATAAACTTTAATGGGTATATATTTTTTATTAGAGACTTTTTTTTTTTTTTGGTCTTAGTATATTTATTATTCAAATAAAAAATTCTCATAAATTATGTTTCTTGGTCCAGGCCGTTATTTAGTTGAGTGAACCTTTTGTTTGCTTAAAAAAGAAAGGCTAAACATCCGATGCCGAGTCTTACAATTATTCGAGCCTAAAGGCGTCATTTGTTTGCTTATTCCTTCCTTGCTTGTAGTTTAGCAGTCAGGATACAAATTAAGTAATTATTTAACCACTTATAAATATCATTAACTAAAATTAGCACAAATTGACTGCATCAAATCCTTTTTTGCTTCTGGGATCCTTCATCCTATTATTTAACATGTATGTTCTAACTTCTTCTAAGCTATTTCTTAATTTTGGTATCAGTAAGTAATTAATTATACAATTTCAATAATATAAACTTGATATATCTATCTATAATCCTTAAATTAAAATTAATTTTGGAAACACCAAATTTTAAACTCACTGGTTTATATTTTAAATTCATATTGTAATTCAAAGTTGTGAGATTATAACAATCAAATAGAATTTATCCTTTGTTGGCATTTTTGTACAATATGTGATTGCAACTCAAAATAGAGTTTTGTTTTCAAAGTCTCATTTTTCTCCTTTGTTCGCATTTTTCCTCCACAAAATTTCATAGAGAGTTACGTGGAGCGTTGTTTCTTACAACAAGTATTTGTATAAGAGTGATTTTTTTTTTAAAAAAAAATAAATAAATTTTAATCAAATTATATATAATTTTCAATCAAACTAATTTAAACCAGAAGTATTTAAACGAGAGTTTATATATAAAGCATTATTATTTAATAAAATATAAATAAGTAATTTATTGGTACAATTGTCAAAGCATATAAAATATCGATATTTATAATGCATGAAATAAAATCACACAATGAATGGAAAAAAAAAAAAGTAGTGCATCTCTAATTAATTCAACAATGCCTGCAGATGATATAAAAATATATTACAATAATTAACACAAATTGACAAGAATACAAACACCAATTATATAATTTAATCTGAAATGACTTAACCCCTTAGATGTTGAATATTTATTTAACAAGATTAACAATAAATAAAAATGGTTAAATTTTATATTTACAATTTCACTAATATCCTTTCAACAAACGAGCCAAATCGGACTCGGTCCAATAGATTATTCTTAAAGGTATGATTCTAAGCCTCTGTAAAAATGAATAACAAGAGTTTTGTTGCTGAGTTATTTGTTTATTTGAATCCATCGAGGAGTTCTGTTATGAGATTTTTGATCCATGTCTAAATTTGTGTTTATTTGGACACCCCCTCCACCCCACAATTTCTTTCGTAAGACCATTTTAATCTTAGAATATTAGATTATATTATTTTAAATATATTAAATTATAATTAATTAAAATGAATAAAATTTTTTACAATATTATTATGTTTAGTGTTAAATGATATTGTATGTATATAAAATATTATTTAATAATTTATATTATTATATTAATTTATATTTTATATAATTAAAAATAATATTATGTTATATAAATAAATAAAAATATGAATTATTTTAATATTTTAAATTTCAAAAAAAACATAAAGCATACCAGTGTGCAAAGCTAACTCGGAGGTGGGCACGGGTTAACACTGCACAATGTGGTCAGCATTATTTTTTTAAATAATACAGACCAGCCGTCTCTTGAATAAGTTACCAAACATGGATTAATAAATTTCAATACAGAACAGTGAAATAATGTTGTCCAGTGCGGTATGCTCTTAACGAGTAAAATTTAAAGCACTTCCATAACCTTCTCAAATCCTTAATTCTCCGTGTCTGTAACTCACTAAAAACAACTTTCTCATTCATTAAAAAAAAAGTTCTCGTAGCTCTACAACTCTCGTAACTCTTTCATCTAACAATGTTTCTTTTCTTTTCTTTCCTTTTCTCTCTTTTTTTTTTGTTTTTTATATAATCAAAGCAGCAAAAACAATCTTCAAGTTCCCTCAAGGTATTCATTTAACCAACTATTAATTATTTATACTTTTTGTTAGTATTTTTGCATATATTAAAGAATATGTTTACATTTTTTTTTTATTATTGGATATCACAATTGTAATATTACATGTCAAATATATTTTTTTGTTGGTATATAGTTTATTTTATACTTCAATTAGAAATTGAAAAGCTTGAAATTCAAATTTTGAATACAATTTTCAAGTCAATAACTTGCATTGTAACAAAATGACTTGCGTGCATGACTCGCTATAAGACAACATCTTGCATGCATGACACGGTGTACAACAATGACTTACACTGCATGCAGTACTTGATTTTTACCAGGAACTGATTTTTGCCTCTGATTAAGGGAGTTACCAGTAATTATAATTACTTGATACTTTTAAACTATGAAAGAAGTAAAAGGAGCGAGGAGAAGAGGAGACTGAGATATAAGAAATTAGCATATACTGAAATTCTTTTGAGAGGATATTTATTTATTTTTTTTATAAGTCATTTATGTAAATAGTTAATTTAATTTTTTATTAATTTAATCAATTTTACACGTTTCGGACTATTTTATTCTGGTATAGCCAAAATAGTCCCATATAGCCATACTTGAGTCTAGACAAGTATGGGCTCAATTTTGAGCCTACGATGTGGACTCGAAATACTTTAAGAGGAGGGCTCGATTTTGAGTCCAAACCTAGGCTTGAATTTTAATCCTCGCATGGTTATACGTGATCTATGGGCTCAATTTCAAGCCTAACAGGTGGACTCAGAAATAATTTAAGAGGTGGGCCTAATTTTGAATCCACACATGGGTTTAAAATTAAATCATGTTATTTGTTTTATGAAATAAGTGAAAGGAGGGAGCAGAAGAGTAGATGAAGGTCTAAGAAATTAGCATACACTGAAACTCTTATGAGAGAATATAAATATGTGATTGCTAAGAATCGAATTTGGAGACCTAAGAGTTATAGAATACTTGCAACTGATTCAAAATAATATTATTATACAAAATAATATTTTCTAATATATATATATATATATCCATTGTGTATATTGTTTTAAGTGTAAATGGTTATCCAAAGTGTATAGATAATTACATGAGAGTAAAATTGTTAGAAAATTCTAACATTGGCTAAGTTGTCAAAAAAAATAAAATTAACTAATTACTAAAATAACCCTAGCAATAGAGATATTTTGAGAATTTTTTCCATTCATATTAAGCAAATTCATCTTACCAATAAAGAAATTTGTGTACTGTCATTACTCAAATAATCGATGTCAACATGGTATACTACAAGATCATGACATACAAAATTACCTTACGCATTAATTGTTATTATTATTATGATTGAACCGTTGAACTGTTATTCTTTTCAAAATTAATTGGTCTATTGTAAAACTATAACTTACAAAATTACGTAATGTATTAGTAATAATAATAATAATAATAATAATAATAATAGTAATAGTAATTGTTGCACCTTGTAGGATTTGTGGAACTCTATATAAGAGCAACAATCATTTACGGTTATTAGTAGTGAATGTTAAATTATTCTTTATCTCAAAATTAATTAATATTAAAAAAGTACAATTTAAATTTTTTATAGTATTCAACATTGCACTATGCAAAGTTTGTACAACTATGGAGAAATGCAATAGTTATAAAGTGGCATTATAGAACTCAACAATAATAATAATAATAAATTAACTATATCTTTTGATGCTTTTTTAGTAAAACGGATCATGTTCATTCTTCAGTTGTGTTTAATGGTTGTAAAACTAAGATAATCGACCTACCATATGTAATAACTTACTAAGGTTCACATCTTAAATGAAGAAATATGGTATGCTGCCTATGAAAATATTATGTGATAATTAACAAATATGTAGAGCAACAATTCTATTGTAATTTATAGAGAAAATTTCACCAAGTTTAGTACTATCTTTGTACAATGACTCATTTTTATTCTATAGCAAATAACTACTATTTTTATTTCTTATGATGGGTATTGTATGGGTGAAGCGGTGAAAAAATAAACAATATTGTTTATTATGATAATAGAAGAGTGTGCAAATCTTGAGCTAAATGTGAACAACAATTAAATGGATTTAGCAGAATTTTGAATAAAACGTACTTATCCAAAGATTAAGATGGGAGGTTAAGTATTATTTCCTCCTTGATGGTTGCATACCTACCTGTTTGCCATGCTAGAGACAAGTTATGCAAAGCATACATGTGGGATTTCAAATGTTGTTCCACCCAACATTGCAACTTAATTATAAGAGGTGATTAAATTTTTTTTTCTTGGATTGATTTGTGGTGTTGTATAAGGTATTGGAATTATTGCATTGATTTAAAAAATTATTGCAATCATGAACTATGTGATAATGTAATGTGATTCTTAACATTTAAAACCATCATTTTATTGAGTTTTATAATTAAATGAACGCCTTATATAAAAACTTGAATTCTCAAATATTACAAGTTTTTTCTTACCATATAAGTTAGTATCTTGCAATGGGTGGCATATTGGTCTTGCGATACAAGTCAGTGTCATGCAATTTGTCTTGTATGTTGGTTCTTGGATGCAACTTTGGATCATGTGGATTGTCTTCTAAATTTTTTAATGTAAGTGAAGAACTTATTCCACAAAATGAATCACTTCAAATTTCAAAGTTAAATTGCGAAAAAGTATTTTAGTGTCGACATTTGGAGAAAATAAAAGAAAATTCACCTTCTTCTTACGTGGAATCATTTTCTGTGTTAAATGCTAATGACCCGAAAATTGAAATCTCAAGGGTGGGGTATTGTTATTCTTGTTGGAGTTGCTCACAAAAATACTGTGCTCAAAAAAAACTCCATGAATTTACTGAATGAAAGAAATCTCAAGGGGCACCTTTTCCGAAAACTACAAGTTCTGTTCTGATCTTCCTCCCCGTTGTAGAAAGATACACGAAAAAGGTACAAGCTTCAATTCGGTTAAGAGTAACTTGATGATGAGTAAAATTTCTGCAGTAATTGATGATTCATGTACAATTAATAACCGGAGAAATTCATCACGCATTCAGTACCGTTTTCAGAGATCGACTTGGCTTTTGAGTACATGCTTAAAGGTGAAGGTCTGCGATACATCATCCGAATGGAAGAACAGTATTTGCGTAAAGAAGTTGAGTGTCCTTGTTATAACTGATGCATAAATAAATAAAAACAGTTGGTTTTGTGGTCTTCGTGTGCACTGTCTTTGAAAAAATACTTCCTTTTATGGTCATAATGTAAAATATTCTTATTTGGTGTCGTTCAGTTCCATTATTCTTTGTAAAACACAGTTAGTGAAGTAATTTAGTTCTTCAAGCCTACCTTAGTATGCACGTATAGTCAACTATACTTCAACGACTCAAATGGTATCAAAACAAGAAGAATTTTTCTGTCACAAAGTCTTTTTAGTCAAACGGGTCTACTCATCCAATTTTCTATTCGTAGTCTTCATAGACACAAGTGAGCTTCTTATTCGAAGATCGGAAAGTTTAATAGAGCAGCGGAGATCTCAGTTCCGATTCCGATTGTACGTTTTACGCTCTCTCGTTAATCTATACTTATAGTGTTTGAATCGTCTATTGTGTTTATTTGTGTTTCATTGATAATCTGATTCCATTTTGTCTAATACAGGGATTGGGTAGCTCATAGATTCGAGATTCTTGGTTTTATTTTTAATTATTTTAATTCATTTTCTTCAATTCCAGATAATAAAATAATTTTACGGACATTCTTAAATCATTTTATTTTTGGGTTTATTGATTTAGTTGAAATGACATGCTTTTTGCAGCGATAATGGAGGATGAAAAACATCAAATCGATGTCAAGGACGAGGTGGCTGAAGTAAGTTGATTGTCACATGGGTTATCTTGAATTGAACGGGGTAGGAACTGAATAAGCAATTTGAAGAATACCCAATTAGCGGAATTTACTAACTGTAGTTGCTTTTTTGTTACATATGATTGGGAGGGAGTTGGTTTATTGGTCGCTTAAATTCTTGCAAAGTCTTTCTATTAAGGAATTTCTTCGTTGCAGCTTACCCCTTTTGATCCTACTAAGAAGAAAAAGAAGAAAAAGGTTGTAATACATGAAACTCCAGATGATTCTGTGGACAAATTAGCTGAGAAAACAGAAAATTTGACTGGTATTCTTACCAAAGGATTTATTATTTGTTATTACCATTGTCAATTTATTTCCCTGATAGCTGATGCGGAAACTCTTAGTTATTTTAATTAGTTGCGTACGCTATTGCGTCCTTCTGGTTCTGGAGATTATTGTGGAAATGTGATTTAAATTCTCTGATGAATTTCGAAAGTTGCAGAGGAAGAAGCAAGCTTGGTTGGCTGCTGAGCTGGATCAGTGAGCTAGAAAAAGTAGTTATGAGTTGCTTATTTGGCAGTTATACAGTTATTATAGTTAGTTGAAGTTAGTTATCAATAATTGGCTTTGATAGATTGTTGAAAAACTGTACAACATTGAGAACCTGTAGTTTGTAAACACACGAGTAGAATCAAATACAAAGAAGAGAATGTTTTTCTCTGAAACTTGCATCTTCTTCTTGATCTGTTATTGACTTGATTTCCTATCTGTTTTGGCATTGCGATTGATATATGTTTTTGATCTGTGTTCTGCAATTGTCTGGAGTACATTTGTGCTTAAGGTTTCTTTAGTTCTTGCTGGTTGAGATCAGAACAGTAACATTATCACTCTCCTCTATTGGTGCAGTCTTTGAGGGGCTTGAAAGTACTTTCACTGGTATGAAAAAGAAAAAGAAGAAACAGGTTGGAATACTTCTAAAGTGAACAGTTGTTTAGATGTTGCATTAACTTCACGGTAATTAAAACGCATGCTTTGTGACTATCATAGGTAGAAACCAGTATATTGAATGAGGAGAGTGGAGATGCGGGAGAACATTTTGATGGTAAGAAAGAAGTTGTTTTTTCTTTTTCAATTTAGTGATTCGGGTGGAAGCTAAGTTTAAACAGTTATGTTTAATATACATTGGTTGCTTATTTTATGAAATCTAAGAGATGCTGTATTGCACATTTAGACCATGCTGGGGATGATGATGAAGGAGAAGAAAGTTCCCTCCAACATCGTTATCCTTGGGAAGGAAGTGATCACGATTATGGATATGGGGAGATAGTTTGCTTATTTCGTGGTAATTCTAGCTATCGGCAATGTTGCTGTTAATGCATTTGTTTTCCATTGTTTGACTGATTTGATGCTCGCAGCTTCTTGGTAGGATTTTTAACATCCTCTGTGAGAATAATCCTGAACTTGCTGGAGATAGGCGTAGAATTGTTCTGAGGCCTCCACATGTTAGGCATGAAGGAGCAAAGAAAACTGTTTTTGTGAATTTCATGAATATCTGCAGATTGTATGTTCCAGTGCATTGCCTGCAGTTGTTTCTTTAACTTCTTGCTGTTCTATATGGATAATCCGGTTGACTATTGGATTCATTTATTTTTTTCTAACTAAAGTTTTATTCACATGTTCTTTTGTGGGTGAAAATATGTGGCATGCATCGGCAGCTGGACCATGTCATGGCATTTTTGCTTGCGGAATTGGGGACAAGTGGATCCCTGGATGGACAAGAAAGATTGGTAGTGGAGGGGAGATTTGACTCCAAACATTTTGCATCCATGCTACGTCAATATGTCAGTAAGTAGTATAGAGAGAAGTTGGTAATGAATTATGAAATTGCAAAAGGGACTTGTTTCTTTTTTGAAAAAAGAAAAATTAATTCTTAAATTGAATATCTTTGCAATATTGTTTTTCAGATGAATATGTTACTTGCCTTGGGTGCAAAAGTCCTGACACGATCCTTTCAAAGGAGAATCGTCTCTTCTTTCTCAAGTGCGCGATGGTAAGGAGTTCCTACTGCACTGTATCATCCATTTTCGGTTTTGGCCCTTGATATTCCATTCTCTATTCAGTTAAAGCATGACTAGTAGGTGATTCTTGATATGGTTGTCATGGGCTTTTGATTTCAGTTCATATGTTTAGGAAAACAATCTTTGATGTTGATGAAAGTCATTTCTGCCGAGGTCGTTCTTGGTTTTAATGTTTGATTAGAATTTGGATAACTCATTTCCGTATGATTCAGTGCAGTCAATCTACAATAGAGACTTGGTATAGGGTTGGATACTTTTGTATCTGCATACTTATTTAAGCTTGGTCTTTAATCTTTTGATCTTATTCTTGCGCAGTGTGGCTCGGGACGATCAGTTGCTCCTATCAAAGCTGGTTTCTTTGCTCGTGTTGGCCCTAGAAACACTGGGACCTATGGTGATGTTTTTGTTGGAGAAATCGATGCAGGAAAGGAGTCTGAATTTCATCAAGATTACTTAAGCCCATAATCTTTTTATTTAAAAAAAAAACCCATTTTTAAACTTGGCCCAAATTCTTAAATCCTTTACTTTGCATTACCAGAACAATCAAAAGCTTTTCCTTTCGTTTTTCCACGCTCAAAATAAGTGAAAGAAGGAAGAAGTAAATGAGGAAGGGAGAAAGTAAAAAGAAAAGAAAAGGAGAGAAACGAATAAAAGTTCGACAAAGAAAGCTTGTTTTTAGGAGAGAGTTGGAGTTTTTATGAGAGAGAAAGCTTTTATTAAGTTAGAGAAAGCTGTAATTGAAGATGGGGTTTGCGTGAAATTTTTTTAAATTAGCTTTTCTAGCCTAAAACTATCCCTTGATGATTGTAGATATAATAAAAGTTTGTCTTATTACTTGTTTTCTTACCGTGTGTTTTTCTTAAAATTGGTATTTATGAATTTAATGTTTAAATTTTAAGTGATTTAGGAGAAAAATTTGAATTTACCTATGAAATTATTCATTCTGTGAGCTTTATTTATGTAAAGCTGAAATTTTATTTCTTTATTGACTATTTTTCATAATTATGGTTGTATTTATGTTTCATCTTGCGTAGAATTTATATTATTATTATCTTCTGGATTAATAAGTATATTGTTGTTAAATTATATTTAGGAGGTGATTCTAGAGTGGAAGGAAAATTGGTGGTGAAGGATTGGCATCAGGTAAGTGATTTATATATAATCGAATGATTTAATGTCTTAAAACTGAAAAATAGAGTTTATATGAATTATATTTGAACTATATTATATTTTATTTCTAATTGATTATTATGAAAATTTTTTAACTTTTAGCATGAAATAAATTAAAATGTGATTAAATAAAATTTGAATTTTTTCAACTTTATTGTAAAAAGGCAATATGTGATGGACAGATAAAAATGTTTTACTTCAATTGGAATATGTAGTGTTATAATTTATTTTTTATGGTGTTAAAATTTGCTTTTATTGTTTATTTATTATAATTTAAATAGTATGTATATATTATTTTATAATTATTATGTGTAGTAAGAATATAGAACAGTATAAAACTTTTTGTTTAGTATCAGTAACTTTTTATCTAGTTTTAATCTTTTAATAAAATCTTATAAATAATAAAATTATGAGTAGTAGTCTTTAGAAATAATAATCCAAAATTACTGTGACAATATACTTTTCATGAATGATATCCTTAAGAGTGATGCTCTAAAATTATGCTTTGACATGTGTTAGTAATATTTGAGTAATTAATTATTTTTATACTTTATAAATTATTTCTTCCTTAATTATTAACATGTTTGGAAGTATGTGGATTTGTTTATGAGATAAAATCTATTTTATATCTAAATTGTTTACCATGCATTAACTCACCTTTAATTTTTAGGTTTTGGTGATGAATTTTATCTTCAGCAAGATACCATGATATCATAATACAATTGTGAAGGATGATTGGATATATGTTGTTTTTGGCACTTTGATATATATATGGTTAATATTACTTAGATTTTTATTAGAACTTGAAGTTGTATTATATGTTTATGCTAGAATAGTGTTTGTGAATTTGTGGTATGTTGTTGAATTTGTAGAAGTTTGTTGAAATGAGTTTGTATCTAAAAGTGTTTATGAGAAATTTTTATTTGTAAGTTTAAATTTTAGGATATGTTCATAATATAAGAAAAATTTGACCAATTTTATTTGTTTTACTAAGATTTGCAATAGGAGTCGCAATACAAATTTAAAATAAATAAACAGATTTGAATTTTAAAAATTTAACACAAATAATAAACGTGCATATTGATATTACTTGTTTAATAATCATGTCGTATTCATGTTTGAACTACTACATTTATTTATTTGTTTAAGATATATGAATAATAAATGAATAAAAAAATTATAAATAAATTTGTATCATGTAAAAAAAAAAATTATCTCAATTTTTTTATAATCCATTTATAATTCATTTATAATTTGTTTAAATTTGTTTATGATTCATTTATTAATCATATCTAAACGAATCATCTCAATTCATTTATGATTTATTTATAATTAATTTATGATTTGTTTACAATTTAATTACAATATGTTTATTAGTGTGTTTAAACAAATTGTATTTAAATTATTCATTTAATAAATGAATTATATTCGTATTTAATTTTTTTGATATAATTAATAAACGAATCAGATTTGATTTGATTTTTATTTAACATGATACAAATACAATACGATAAGAATATGACATAATAATTCATTTTGTTATCCTTAAATTTTACCTTTTAATTGTTATCAATTCTTATAAGCTCTTATTTCACATATTTTGAATTTGGGAGTATGGTTTTTTTTATTTAGAGTTTTAACATTTTACTTATATTTACCTTTCAATTGTTATGCTTCGATATGTAAATCCAAGTACATAATAATCACCACACACATGTGAGATATATCTTTAACTAATAATTCACATAGATGTATAAGACCTATTGTATCATAAACAAAAAAAAAATCTAATAATACATATGTACGAACACACACACACACACACACACACACATATAATAAATCATAATTTGTACAGTTATAAATCTTAAATATTTAATTTCATGATTTATACTTATATATAAAAATTATATAAAATATTTGACAAAAAAATTTTAAAAACCAATTAGCTTTACAAAAATTTCAAATCTATTCTAGAAAATTAATATGCATACCAACGAAAAACACTAAATACTTAATAAAGTCACTAATTTAATGTAAGTCATGAAATATGAGCTTGGGGTATGGACTAACGACCTCTTCGTAACTGTCTAATTTAAAAATGCTTTTAAGAGAAAGAAAATATGAATACGAAATTCAGTAAATAGATGAACTACAGTAAAATATAAGCATAATATAAGAGTAAGAGCATTAAATTTTTTTTTTTTTAAATATAACAATTTACTATATTTCAACTAATTCGACTTGACAAACAAAACAAGACTCATAAAATATTTTTCATATTTAAAACATTTGAAAAATTCAATAAAAAAAATTGAGCTTGCTGAAAAACTATCCCTTAAGATATTTCTTGGTCTGTATTTGGTTAACATTTTGAAATCCACTAACAAGTTATTTTACATATTTATATAAAATTTAAAAAATTATGAAATCTACTTATTAGCGTTGGTCTAGATAAAAGATGCAATATTAAATACGATCTTATTAAGTAGTAACCTTTTCTTTACCTCATATCAGGTGGTAAAAGTAAAAATAAGTAACTTCTCACTTACTTTTTGCTCTCATAAAGGCAGAAAGCGCATATATAATGCAAGCATATAATTATACTTGTGCACAAGCACACATATCAGATACTTACACAAAAATCCTAAATCATGTAATTATGTTGGTAACTTCACATTATACTCATCAAATGTCAATATAAAATTATTTTGTCATAAATCATTCATTCATAGATAAAATTTCATAAAGTCTCCAAACTTATTTTCTAAACCTAGTCTTACTAACATTTCTAGTTCCATATTTATAAAATATTTATAAATTTCAAAAAGCAATTAAATATTTATATCATTTTATTGAAAGCTTTTAAAATGTATCTATCTATTTATAATTCGTGGGAAAATAATTACTTCCAAAATTTAATCTCCTTGTTGAATCAAACCACCCTCTACCATCTCAGAGTCTAAAATAAAATTTATTTACATAAAAAGTATTAATACATTATTTTTTTTTAAAACATGCAACCTGATATAATGTATGTAATACATAGATCCCTAGTTAATATTTATTGAGACATCTAGTTATAATTTCATTCAATATTCCATAATCATATCACATTCATATTACAAAGTGTGTAACACAATTATGCCAATTAATAAGGCAAGCCAATATTATAATTTGATTAATGACACAA
The DNA here is from genome assembly GCA_032402905.1 of Khaya senegalensis. Taxonomy (NCBI): domain Eukaryota; kingdom Viridiplantae; phylum Streptophyta; class Magnoliopsida; order Sapindales; family Meliaceae; genus Khaya; species Khaya senegalensis. The sequence goes on along the minus strand of CP135550.1, from coordinate 2,107,099 downwards.
TACATTTATTACAATCATTTTTTTTAGGCATATTATGCCAAATTTATTATTTCAGATACATAATACCAATAAACCTTCATATTGCCATTTCTTAACACAATTGCATCAAATTTTGTTCATATCATGCATATATTTAAGTACATTATTATTTGACACAATTTTGATATTATTCAACATTTCTTATAAATTTTTCATAAATATTCTATACATAAATATATAACAATTTTCTATTTCATATTCACCCCTAAATGTTCTAACCACGCATTATAGAAATATGACTAATTTGATATATTTATAGGCTTTAGCAGAAACCTATTAGGCCTTATTGTAAGTTTTGTAACTAATGTATACCATTATTACATATTATATAATTCCTTACTACTTTTGAAGTAATTAATCCTAAACTTACAAGAATTGACTTATTAGGCACTAAAATGATACAAAATAAGGGAGGTATCATAGGATATATTATACTAGTATAGTGTACCAATTTTCTCTCTAAACAATTATTAGGCTTATAGTTTTCAATCTAATAACAATACAATGATTAAATACACTAAATAAACCTATGAATTGAATTTTTCCAACACCAAAGTCCATCTTTAATATTTTCTAAAAATTCAATTAATTTTAGCATTTTAGCAATACTTACACATGCACCACCATCACAATTTAATCTTGGTTATCATAAAACATAACCTAAGTTTTTATTTGACATGATAATATATTTATCCACAGACAATTAACATCAATCAAACACCAATATATGGTCATCTAAGCATCAATTTCATCATATCACACACATATATATAGGTTTCGCCACCTTGAATTTCTTGGAATCAAAATTCAAATCATGCTTCCTAATTACTTCTTTCATGATTTTAAGCTTAAATAAGATTCAAGGAACTCCCCACAACTTCCTAAGCAAAAACCTCACCCTTTGAAATTTTATTGATTTTTCCTTTTAATAAAGACTAGGTTGAATCAAGAGATTTCTTTGGTGTTTTTGATTTTTTTTTTTGATTTTCTTGCTCAAGAAAATTTTTTGCAATTTTCCTAAGGTATCTTGGTAGTTCTTCAATGTGGAAGATGGTGGAAATAGAGAAAGAAGATGGAAGAAAGTTGTAGAGAATTTTAGAAGATGGTGGAAGGTAGTTTTGGCTTAATTAGGAAATATGAGCAAAATATCTCTAATCCACCTTTAATTCATCCAATCATAATATTAGGACATAAATATCAATATTAAATTTGTTTAATAAAATATTGAATTATAAAATTTATAATTTTACCCTTGATTAATGGTTGAAAAACCAAAAATTGCCTTGTTATACTATTGTATTTTCAATTTTACATTTCATGTCTAATTCATTTACCAAATTACGAAAATATCCTTTTGAAATTAATTTATAATATTTTTTTAAGATTTTAACACTTAATACATTATAAGGCATAATTAAAATCATGAAATTTAACAATAAATATATAAAGAAATGTTATTTGACTCTAGTGTCAATCAAAATGTTGGTATATATTTTAAATCTAATAGTATTTTGGATGTTTGACACATTGATATTATGATATTTTAATTTATACAGATAATTCAATTATTTCATTATTACACATCTGTGTATTTAATAAATATAATAATGTCTTTAGAATAGTAAATTTAATTAGTTGGACACTATTTTTAAATGTCCTTAATCAAACATTATTGTGAATAAAGTAACAATAATGTATGGAGACTAATATGTGTAGTAATTGATAACAATATGTGTGTGTTATAATACGAGATATCAAGTCAATGCATGTGTATAAGTTAGTGAACTAATATATTAGACCGACTCATTATAAAAAAATTACGTGAATTATTATATAAATATCATAAACGATTTTTATAGTGACAATGATTTATGTGATCCTTGGAGTTGAGATCACCACGGTTTCTAACATTAAAAATAATATATTTTAATATTTTTAAATGTTATCTATAATAAGATAGACTATAAAGGAAATAATTAAATATGTCATAACTTGTGTAGAGAAATGTGTATGATTAAAATAGAATTTATTTTTCTTATATAATGGGAGTGATATATTGAGCCCTTTGATTGAATAAAATTTTGAAAAATGCATGGATATGTTCAAATAAGTCCATATATGATAATGACTTCATTTGATAAAATAAACTTACTTAGGATATTAAATAAATATAAAATTGAACTATATTAAGATAATATATTCCATGTCTCGTGTTCAATTAAAATATCTAGTATAAAGGGATTAAATTATACGATAACATTAGTCATGTATAAGGAGATATCAAACCACTAATATTTTCATTACTTAAGTAGTCATGATGTATTACTAGATACCGTTTATTACTTGTAATACTAAATTTTAGTATTACTGCTAATATTATGAGAATCTATTGGGTCGTACATTAAAATTTAGAATATTATATATACATATATGTGTATATATATATACACACATATATGTATATATATATATATATATTTATGATTCGTTAAATTATTTGAGTATTAATTTTGACTAAGTCTATTATATAAAAATTGGACTAAATTTATTTATATATACTTTACTAAATAAATTAGGTTTTATAAGAGAATTCAACCAAATAGTTTAAGTCAAAATTGAAGATTTAAAATAGTAATATATCACTATGTGATATTTATATTTTTAAGTGTGTGCATAGAGTTTGTTTTTGCGTCTTACTATTAAGAACAAAAGAATGTACAAAATATCACACACTCAAATCAGAGGACTTAACACTCTGATTAGATTTTCAATCGTGTAGATACAATAGAGACGCAGAGGTAACTGATTTGAGTTCGTAGTTTAATAAAGATCGTCTAATTATAGATATGCACATATTTACGATTTTGAATTATATGCATACGATAACACTAGGGTTTGTCGTATAGATTTTGAAAAATAAATAATTTATTTTGTGTAATTTTACTATGTGTGTATTGATTTGTTTACACAAAATTGTATCAGATAAGGCCTCACCCCTATTGTATATTATCAAAAAATCTTAGAAAATGCTATATTCTACGAATAATGAAAAATTTTATATCAAATATAAAATTTCAAAGCTTATATTTGCAACCAAAGATTTTGTTACAAAAATTCTTTTGTTTTGATTCCAAGTATCTGATAATCTGTAACACTAGGAACCCTTTTCATTATCTCCTTATGTCCATTCGCTGTGGATGAATGAGGAAACTCTTGAATATACATTCTATGTATAAAGATTCATCATAAGTCTAGAGAGTGCCTGAAGTCTTTAAAAAATTGCTACAATCACTTTATCTTCTAACTTCAACAATTCAAAGAAACCAACAATGTATTAATATAGTATGATTTCACTTATTTAAATTTTTTAATATTTTCAAAAGTTGTAATAATATTATCTTATCACCATTCACAATACTTTCAGAAGTTGTAATAATATTATTTCATCACCACTCACAATACTTTAAAAAGTTGTGTTCATGTTATTTATCTTCAAAAATTATAATAATTTTATAAATAAAATGTATGTTGAAGAAAGGAAAACAACAATTTTGAGAAGTGTTTCATTCTTTAGAGTGTCACCCTCTTTATTATAATTCTAATATAATTATTAACATAGAATTTTCATTCTTTACTCGTTTTATTTTAATTGTTTTGTTTCAAATCTCATATGATTGTCACTACCGTTTAATTTTATTCATCTTAATATTTTGTTTATTATTTTATTATTTTATATGATCAACATTGTTATTTAATATTATTTAATTAAATTATTATTATTATTATTATTATTAAAGTCATGTATAATTTTTAGGTCTTGAAATAAATAATTTATTAAGACTAAATATTGTATAATATTTACCTTTAATCAGATTATATATTATTTATCATTTGATTAACCTTAAAATTCATGGGTCAATCCAAATGTTGTTTTAAAAATGATATTGATGGATGGTCCTAATAATTGATTTATAATATATAAAAAAATTAATATTACGCAATTAAGAATCTTTTCAGATTAAATATTAAGAAGACTAAGAGGTAGGAACGACGAGAATAATACTCCATCACCTTCTTTCTCATCTTCAATTCATCATTAAGATATAATGAATTTGCAATAAATTAGTATTTCAAAAATTGAACAATCTTTATTAAATTACCATATTTCAAAGATAAATTAATAATAATAATTTGTTTAAAAACTTAAACATGATTAAGATGATGATCTGTCTAACGATGAGGACAAATAATTTATTTAAAGATGAAGACGACAATGGCGGCGGCGACAACTTTGACTAACAATGTGTTGAAGGGCCGCGGTGGTTGATTTTTTGTCTAAAGAAAATGAATGATGACGGCGACAACGATGATTAATAATAGTAAAAGTAAGAGCAACACTAATAGTAATAGTTGTCAATTACGACAATGATGACGATGGCAACTTACTCCTTTTAAAAAATAAAATAGTGTATTTTAAAATATAAAAATAATTTTTAAAAATTTTCAACTTACTTTTTAAACAAATATTTATTTAAAAATTAAAATTTTTTTTTAATAAAAATTTATTTATTTTATTTTCAGACAATTACAATTATTTAACATTAATTCGAGAAAAAATTGAAAATTTTTGTAAAAATTAATACAACATAAATATGCAAAATTTATATACATAAATTGATAATACAAATGAAATTTAAAAATAATTGATCTTAAATGACATAATAATAATAATAATAGTAAAAGAAAAGTCATGGATAAAAATTTGACATAATATTTTTCAATGTTAGGCCACATCAATTTGAAAAAGCATGTTAGACATCTAAATTGACAATACATAAAATAATAAATCAAACAACATACAAAAAAAAGATAGATAATTTACTATTAACAATATATAAAATACTTAAATATTAAAATTTGTTATTCCATCAACGTCCTCTTTAACAACAGCCGCCCGGGGCGGGCTCCATAAATTAAAATCGTAAAAGAGACCCGACAACAATATGAGCCTTCTATTAATAATAATAATAATAATAATAATAATCATAATCATAGAGCAGAATGAAGGTTTTGTTGTCTTCACAGAGACAAGCTTTCGGAGAACATTTTCGTGCCCTCTATTTTCGAAGTTTCGAACCCTTTCTTGAGCAGCGGAGATATCAGTTCTGATTCCGACTGTACGTTTAAAGCTCCTTCGTTAGCTTGTACTTAATAGTGTTTGAATCGTCTTTTCTTTTGTTGGGGTTTCATTGATAGTATGTTTTCATTTTGTTTAATATTGGGGATGGGTAACAGATAGCTTCGAGATTCTTGGTTGTATTTTTAATTATTTTTAATTCAATTTTCTGTTTTTTTATTTTTTATATTTTTACTTTGGCGGACCTTTGTTGAATCATTTCATTTGAGGGTTTATTGATTTTGTTGGAATGACATGCTTTTGCATAGATAATGCGGATGAAAATCAAGTTGATGTCAAGGACGAGGTGGCTGAAGTAAATTCATTGCTTTTTTGCTATGTTATTTATATTAAACAAAAAGGTTTTTTATTATTATTATTATTATTATTATTATTATTTTAAAATGAAATTTTGTTGTAATGGTGCATTTTGTGAAAAGGGTTTTGTTGATTGAAGGGTTTTGTTGATTGAAGGGTTGTGTACGATCTGAATGAAAGAGATAAAAGTATGGAATTTTATCATATTACTGCTTTCCTTGAATGAGTTTTCTTTAATTGAACAAATGTGTAGGATTTGAATCAGCAATTTGAAGAATACCCAATTAGTGGAATTGCTGACTGCAGTTGTTATGTTGTTGCACTTGTTTGGAAGGAAGTTTGTTTATTGGTTGTTGAAATTATTGCAATATGTTTTTAGTAAGTAGTTTCTTCTTTGCAGCTTGCTCCTTTTGATCCTACTAAGAAGAAGAAGAAGAAAAAGGTTGTAATACAAGAGACTCCAGATGACTCTGTGGACAAAGTAGCTGAGAAAACTGAAAATTTGACAGGTTTTTTTACTGGAGAATTTATTATTTACTATTGTTTTCATCATTTTTTTCCTGATAAGTGAAGTGGAAACTGTTAGTTTTTTTGTAATAAGTTCTGTACTTTATTGCGAACTTCTGGACACTTATTGCTCTCCTTTTTTGGTGCAGTCTGAGGGGATTGAAAGTACTTTCACTGGTTTGAAAAAGAAAAAGAAGAAACAAGTAAGTTGGAAGACTTCTAAAGTAATCAATTATTTCCTTAGATGTTGGAAGACTTCTAAATTAAACAGTATCTTGTCCCCAGTTTTTTCCTTCTAAAGTAAACAGTAAATGAGTAGGTGGGAAGGCTTATCAATCTCCATAATTAACATGCATGCTCTGTGACTATTGTAGGTAGAAACCAGTATATTGAATGATGAGAGTGGAGATGCAGGAGAAGATTTGGATGGTAACAAGTTGCACTTTACACTTGTTCAATTAAGTTATACTGTGGCAGCCGATCTATAAAGCAGCATTATGTTTCAATATACATCAATTGTTTATTTCACAAAACCTAAAATACATTGTTGTACTGTACATTCAGATCATGCAGGGGAGGATGATGAGGGAGAAGGAACTGCCCTCCAACATTGTTATCCTTGGGAAGGGAGTGATCGAGATTATGAATACGAGGAGGTATATTGCTATTTCATTGTAATTAAAGTTATATTCGATATAATTTAGTAGTGCTTTGTTAAGTGGCCTGTGTTTCTGCTGATGTACTTAGGAGTTTCAATCTAGTTGGAAAGCATTTTGATTAATGTTGTACACAAATAGTGAATTGGGTTAAGCCTATGATTAAATAAGAAACAGAAATACTTTAACCAATATAAATGGGAATATATTAGTAAAATTATGTTGAAGCAATTGATATTACACTGCTGTTGTTTTCAGCAACTTTGCTGTTAGTACATTTGTTTTCCTTTGTTTGACTGATTTCATGTGTGCAGCTTCTTGGTAGGGTCTTTAACATCCTCTGAGAGAATAATCCTGAACTTGCTGGAGATAGGCGTAGAAGTGTTATGAGGCCTCCACAAGTTCTTCGTGAAGGAACAAAGAAAACTGTTTTTGTGAATTTCATGGATCTCTGCAAGACGTATGTTCCAGTGCTTTGCCTAAAATTGTTTTCTTAATTTCTTTTTTGCCATTCTATTTGGATACACTGGTTTACCATTGGATTCAATTTTTTTTTTTATAACTAATGTTCTTTCTGGAAGACTGGACAACAAAAGTGCATGCTAAATTTTTATTCCCATATCCTTTTCATATATAGTATGCATCGGCAGCCAGACCATGTCATGGCATTCTTGCTCGCTGAACTGGGGACAAGCGGATCACTGGATGGACAGCAAAGATTGGTAGTCAAGGGGAGATTTGCTCCCAAAAATTTTGAAGAGATACTGCATCGATATGTCAGTATGTCAGTAAGTATTATGTAGATAATTTGGTAATAAGTCCTGACACAATTCTTTCAAAGGAAAATTGTCTCTTCTTTCTCAGATGCGAGAAGGTAAAGTGTTCATATAGCTCTGTATCATCTATTTTTGATTCTGGCACTTTTTACTCAATTGGCTTTTCAGTTAAATCATGACTATTATGTGTTTCTTGATACGGATGTCATGGGCTTCTGGTTACAATTCCTGTTTGGCTTATTCGCATGTACACAAGTTAGGAACTCCCATTAGGTATAGAATTTTGTAAGATAAAGTGTGCTACTGTTTTCATTCTCATTGTTGTTGATGTAATCGAGCTTTCTTATGAAAGGTTGCTAAACTTCCGGTTATGTGGCCAATGATGATTTAATTATTGCCTACATTGTCATATTGTCCATGATTGAGATTGATTATTTATTTGAGGCCTGCTGGAAGTCTTTTTATGTAGTCAAAACATTAATTTATAGGATGTCAGAAACAAGTATGATGTCACTCAAGGCAAATTGTTCTCTTGTGTTTCAAGTGTCAGTATTTATTTCCAAGTCGTTTGCCAAGGAGACTATGATGATTGGAAATTGCCTACATCGTCAGATTTCTTTTTAATGACTGAGAGATACGTAGTTACTGATGTCTCCTTGGAAGACTGCTGTTTTAAAAAGATTTTTCCTCCTGTGAAAACAATAATTGTAAAATTGGCATTTTCTTTTGTGGTTATGCTTTAATGGCGGCATCTTAAATATTTACGCCAAAGCCAAATCTTCTACCGAGTGGCCAATGTGGAAGTTTTCTCACAATGTTTGTCAACATCAAAGGAATTTATTATGGCTTTCCTAAACAAATTCTAGTGAGATCAAAGTCATTTCTGTCCGAGGTAAAATTCTTGGTTTTAATGTTGATTAGAATTTGGATGACCCATTTTGGTATATGATTCAGGGTAGTCAATCTTGAATACTTCAATGGGGTTGGATACACTTTTGAACCTGCATGTTTATTTAAGATTGGGTATAATCTTTTGATCTTATTCTTGGCAGTGTGGCTCAGGACGATCAGTTGCTCCTATCAAAGCTGGTTTCGTTGCTCGTGTTGGCCGTAGAAATGCTGGGACCTAAGCTTGTTTTTTTGTTGGCCTCATCCACACCGTGCATTTTGAGAAGCTGATTTTTTGTTTTAACGAATGCAAATTCAGTATTGTTCTGGTTGGTTTTGAATGGAGGTCAATAATTGTATATACTTAGTTGGAAAGATAATGGATATATGGATCGGCTTCAGCTTGAGATTGAGCAGGAGCCTTTAATATCATTAGAATGAGTAATTCATTTTCCACCTTTTGTATTGTCTGATACTCTGCATTTGGTGAGATTGGCGCCATGATGTTTTCTCCTGAAGTTAATTTGCTACCGTATAATTTAAGGCCGAGTTGGATGACAAAATTAATTGATTCAGACCTAAAGGTGTTTGATAACTGTTGAAAAAAATTACGTCAGTTTTTGGATTGTGAAAAGTAAAAATTTAGTAGCTTTTTAAAATCTGATCCAGTTTTTATTTCCTTGTAATTGAATAATATTGTAGAAAGATAATTTTAAGTGTATATGATTTGAATGTGATAATAAAAAGTAAAAATTTATATAAAATAATAACATATGCATAATATTTTATTATAAATATAATGTTATTAAATTAATTTGTATGAATAAATTTATATGTGCATATATTTGTAACATTTTATATTTTTTTATGGCCAAGCTTTTGAACTCTTTATTGTTTTTTTTTTTTTAATTGTAGTTCATCATATCTTATATGCAAAATTATTTATAATTATTTAAAATCAGACCCTAATTCAGTAATGTAGTACAAAATGTTACTATACCAACAACATTTAGCATGCGTCAATAAACACACTTCTTTCCAATGTTATATTCTGGACAGAAGTCCTAATTTGCATGGTAACTAACTTGACTTAGATGTCAACATATTGAACCCAAATTTGATCCAACAACATATTTTCCCTTGCTGCATAAATTATTCGTAAGATCTAAACATGCGTTTAAATGGGCAAAGCAGTCTTCATAATTTCGTGCATTGTTCTGATTAGAGTAGTAACCTGCTCAGTTTGATCTTCACTTGAACAAGCTGAGAGAAGCATTTTAGCAGTTCCTACATTTGGGTAGCAACCAGAATCTATCATTTCTTCAAAAATTTGTAAGCACTTTCCGTACAGTTTGTTTCTTGAGTATGGACCTGGCCAGGAAGTCCAAGTTACAACATCAGGTTTCGACCTTTTCACGGATAGTGATTGGAACGGACCTTCCATTCTCTCCATGAATCCTGCCCGTCCATAAGTGCTTCTATTAGATGCACATGGTCCTTTCTCCATTGCAGTTAAGCCTTCCTCCATTTGCTCATATGGGCCTAACCTGCCATACTGGTTCCCCATACTGTTGATGACAAAGTAAATGGTTTTAGTCCAGATTTATGCATTTGGTTTAGGATGTCTTCGCATTTAGCTACATTGCCAGTTTTTTGAGTAGGTACATGATAAGCACAGCCTGTGCATCTAAAAGACATGAAGCAATGTGAAACAAATGTGGAGAACTACATAATTTGAAAATTGAGACTATAAATTCCAGAAGAAACGAATAAGCACTAAATGGAAGTTCCAAAAAAGGAGGAGCTGGTGTTTCGTATTCTCGTGTTTTACGTGGCATGCGATAAAAAAATGTGCAGAATGCGAAAGAATAATAAAATCAGTTTAAACAATTTGAAAGTGAAATGCTGAAACACATTAGCGAGAGTTATAAGTGACAGTGAGAAGAACCAGGAATTCGTGTGAAATTATTGCAATTATACTTCCGGAAGACAAGATCCCATCACTAGAGAGTTAAATGTTTCTAAAACAGTATGCTTTTCTTCACTCTCTTTGTGCATTTTGTTCAAGTATAGGACATGCAAAATATCAAACTGAGCACAAACGTGCTTGTTTGATATGACAGATGCGACGCTGCTCTTTTGTTTTCTATATTTCCACAACAATACAATTAAAAAAGAAGTGTGACCTACAAATTCTTTTAGATTTCATGGCAGATTATATAGACTATGGAAAATATAACCACAGTAATGTTTGATCAGCAATTCAATCCAGAAATATATTGTTATCATTTAAATTAAGAGTATTTACCTTCATGATGACCGGCTCTACCATGCGCATCGACCATGATATTATACGAAGCTCTATCTGGTTCACAACACAAATGCAGAATGAGAGTCAAATATAATGAAGAAAATAACAAAATGCAGAGAGGATTTTGCTTCAACTTTTGGCTATGAAAATGCAGACTTTGTATATTGTTATTTTTTGTATGTCAGGATAGGAGAACATCACAAATTTACACAAGGTGGCTTGAGTAAGAAAATAATGAAGAAAATAACCACATATAATTTAATCACATAGGTGAATTATCATATAATAAAGGTGAGTTAATCTCCACTTTCCCTATGTATGAAATGTGTGTCATTTTTCACCGTTCATGTGTTATATATTTGCTTGATGGAGATTTTGACACTTAGCATAATCTAAGCCATTCATGTATTAAGAAAGATTAAGTCACAACTATTCATTTATCAAATAAGTATTTAATAAATAAATAAATAAAAAAATTACCTATTAAAATCATAACCCTAATTATCTCCCATTAATCCACTAAATTATATTTGCAGTATATCAAAAATTAACAAAATTTTTTTCAATGTTGCAGGTGTTAGCGCATGTTAATTGAAAAATTTATTCAAAATAACATAATATTCATCCAATAAAAAATTAGAACTATTTTAATTTCTATTAATATAAAAAATATTATTAATTAATTTAATAATATATTTTGTTTGTCATTAACCTAGGTTCATCATGAATTAGACATGAGCTATACAAACTCATTCACATTATTTTAGTATAACTTATTATAACCAAAATTCTCAATGATCATAAGTAACATCTCGTAAAATATCATGTCCCTCAAACATGACAAATATAATTTCAAATAAATCTATTATAGTTATAATTACGTATAGTAAAATCCCTCTACTATTGAATTCCAATCAAGTGTGAGTCATGGAGTCATCAAACACGATCATAGGATTAAAAATTTAATCATATATGGAATTCATGTAACATCTTGAAATTTTTATACTCTTAAAATCCTATCATGGAGTAATAATATAGTATTTTTGAGAGTTTTGATAAGAGAGAGAGTTGATCGGTATTCGGGACAGCGTACTGTATGAGCAGAAAGTACAGTATTTCATTACCGGTATCAGAAATTTGACGACGAAAACGGAAAGCTGTAATTTTCGTCGTGCGTGCACGACTATATAAGCGGGACGGGGTCGAAAAACTCGGAAAATGAATTTCACTTTTTTCCTCCCTTTTCTCTCTCTTCTCTCTCTCCTCCCCAC